>SOPF01026711.1:0-31018 GCA_012979155.1 Hypericum perforatum | reverse complement strand
TTGAACTCGATCTTGGTATTATCATCACGAATTCGGATTGCACCATGCGGATAGACTTCAACAACTGTATATGGACCGGTCCACCGGGACTTAAGCTTTCCTGGAAAAAACTTGAGTCGTGAATTATACAACAATACCTGTTGACCAATAGAAAACTCTCTGTGGAGAATCTTCTTATCATGAAACCTCTTCGTTCTTTCCTTGTAGAGCCTTGCATTATCATAAGCACTTAGGCGAAATTCATCGAGCTCTTCAAGTTGTAGCAATCTTTTCTCGCCGGCTTTTTCAAGATTGAAATTCAACCGGCGTAGTGCCCAATATGCTTTGTGCTCAAGCTCAACTGGAAGATGGCAAGCTTTTCCATAAATCAGCTGGTAAGGAGACATACCTATCGGGGTCTTGTAGGTTGTCCTATAAGCCCATAATGCATCGTCCAGCTTGCTGGACCAATCCTTCCGTGATGGGTTGACAGTAGCCTCTAAAATTCTCTTGATTTCTCGATTAGAGACTTCAACTTGTCCACTGGTCTGGGGGTGGTAGGCTGTAGCTATCTTGTGTGTAACTCCATACCTTGCCAGTGCATTGGCTAGTATATTGTTGCGAAAGTGTTTGCCACCATCACTGATAAGGATTCTTGGGGTACCAAACCGACTGAAGATGTTTTTCTGAAGAAACTTGATCACCACCTTAGCATCATTGGTTGGAAGTGCAATAGCTTCTACCCATTTGGAGACATAGTCCACTGCAAGAAGAATGTAAAGATTCCGGTCAGACAAAACAAATGGACCCATGAAATCTATACACCATACGTCGAATATCTCGACTTCCATGATGCCCATCTGTGGCATCTCGTGACGACGGGAAATATTGCCCATCCGTTGGTAGCGATCACATTTGCGTACAAACTCGGCAGCATCCTTAAAAAGCGTAGGCCAATAGAAACCACTTTGCAATACTTTGGCCGCTGTGCGTTCTCCTGCGAAGTGACCACCATAAGGAGAATTATGACAATGGTGCAAAATGAGTTCTTGTTCTTCTTGTGGTACACATCTTCTCAATAGTTGATCTTTTCCAATCTTGAATAGATATGGTTCATCCCATACGTAGTACCTGACATCACGCAAAAATCTTTTCTTCTTGTCGGAAGAAATGTCAGAAGGCATAATGTTGCTCACTAGATAGTTTACATAATCAGTGTACCATGGGATGGAAATGACATCTAATGCATATAATTGTTCATCGGGAAAAAGTTCGTTAATAGGGAAAGAAGATGTTACCACCGGGTTGTCTAGGCGTGAAAGATGATCTGCAACTGGGTTGTCTGCGCCTTTTCGATCTCGAATCTCTATATCAAATTCTTGGAGAAGAAGGATCCATCTAATAAGTCTTGGCTTAGCATCCTTCTTGTTGAATAGGTAACGGATAGCTGCATGGTCTGTGTATACCGTCACCTTGCTACCAAGTAAATAAGCTCGAAATTTGTCGAGGGCAAAAATCACTGCAAGGAATTCCTTTTTCGTTGTTGCGTAGTTAATTTGAGCATCATCTAACGTGCGACTGGCATAATAAATGGCATGGAATCCTGTAGTCTTTTTCTGACCAAGCACCGCCCCAACAGCATAATCACTTGCATCGCACATAATTTCGAATGGAAGCTCCCAATCTGGAGATATGATCACTGGTGCCGACACAAGTGCCTTCTTTAGTCTGGTGAAGGCTTCTTGGCATGCTTCGTCAAACATGAATGGAGCTTCCTTCTCAAGCAACCTACAAAGAGGCTTGGTTATCTTTGAGAAATCTTTAATGAAACGCCGATAAAACCCGGCATGTCCTAGGAAACTCCGTATTCCCTTGACATTCAACGGAGGTGGTAGTTTGTCAATGACTTCCAATTTGGCTTTGTCAACCTCCAGCCCCTTGCTTGATATCTTGTGACCAAGTACCACGCCTTCAGTCACCATGAAATGACACTTTTCCCAATTAAGCACCAAGTTGGTCTCCTTGCATCGTTCAAGAACCTTTCCCAAGTGCGATAAGCATTCTTGATATGAATCTCCGAATACTGAGAAGTCATCCATAAATATCTCGATCTGTCGCTCCACCATATCCGAGAAAATTGCCATCATGCAACGCTGGAAAGTTGCAGGTGCATTACATAAACCAAAAGGCATTCGTCGGAAAGCAAATGTACCGTAGGGGCAAGTAAAAGTTGTCTTCTCCTGATCCTCCGGTGCAATGGCAATCTGGAGATATCCTGAGTAACCATCCAAGAAGCAATAAAAGGTATGTCCTGCCAACCTATCCAACATCTGATCAATGAATGGTAGTGGAAAATGATCCTTTCGAGTTGCCTTGTTGAGCTTACGGAAGTCAATGCAAACTCTGTGGCCTATTACCATCCTTATCGGTATGAGCTCGTTGTTGGTGTTAGAAATGATAGTGATGCCTCCTTTCTTCGGTACACATTGCGTTGGACTCACCCATTTCGAGTCTGAAATGGGGTAAATGATACCGGTGTCAAGCCACTTGATAACTTCTTTCTTCACTACCTCCTTAAGATTCGGGTTGAGTCTTCGTTGTGCTTCCACTGATGGACTGAAATCATCCTCTAAAATAATTTTGTACTGACAAAGCGAAGGACTAATCCCCTTGATATCTCCGAGTGTCCATCCAATGGCTTCTTTATGCTCGCCTACCACCTTTAGAAGTTGCTCTTCTTGATCTTGATCCAACAAGGATGAAATGATTATTGGCAACTTTTGATCTTCTCCTAAGTAAGCATACTTGAGATGTTCTGGAAGTGGCTTGAGTTCTAATTCCGGTGGTGCAATGGTAGACGACTGTAGCTTAGGCCTTGGTGTGTCATCTAACTCCAGCGATTCTGCTGTGTGCGCCCATGCCACCATCTCTTTAGGATCTTCAATGTTATCACCATCTTCCCACAGAATTTTTTGCTCTTGCTCTTCTTCCTTCATAGCAACAATCTCATCCACGACATCAATCCGGTAGCAATCATCCTCCGCAGATGGGTACCTGGCTGCTTCAAAAACATTGAATACAACCTCATCATCACAAACCTTGAAACGAAGCTCACCTTTCTCTACATCAATACTTGTCTTTCCGGTGGCCAAGAATGGACGACCAAGGAGAAGTGGTACGTCTCGATCTTCTTCCATCTCCATGACAATGAAGTCGACTGGGAAAATCAAAGTGTCAACCTTGACTAGCACATTCTCCACAATCCCTTTTGGTCTGGTCACCGATCGATCAGCAAGTTGAAGGACAATTGAAGTGGACTTCATGTCTCCCAACCCAAGCCTTCTAAATATTGAGAACGGCATAAGATTGATGCTTGAACCAAGATCGATCAATGCTTTCTTGAATGTTTGATCTCCAATAGTACATGGAATAGTGAAACTTCTGGGGTCCTTCATCTTTTGAGGTAGCTCGTGGCTTAAAATAGCGCTACACCCTCTCGTCAATGGAATGACTTCAAAATCATCAATTCTCCGCTTCTTTGAAATGAATTCTTTGATCCACTTTCGGTATGTTGGCATTTGCTCAAAAGCGTCAAGGAGCGGTATGTTGATATGAAGATTTTTGAAAAGCTCCAAAAACTTGTGATAGCTCGGGTGCATGACTTGCTTGTTCACCCTTTGAGGAAATGGCAGTGGAGGATACTTTCGTTCCTCTTTCTTCTCGGGCTGCTTTATTTCTTCTTTTCCACCAGAATGCACACCCAGCGTACGCTGGTCAGGCAGCATCCGCTGCTCTTAGCTACTGCCCAAATGGTCTTCTTTCTCGGACAAGCCCAGCGTACGCTGGTTGGCCAGCGTCCGCTGGGTATCACGGCTGTTCCCCTCATCTGTTGGTTTGATTGCTTCCTCGGATGACTTATCTTTTCCATTGATAGGATTAACTTGTAGCTCATCTTCCTCTTCCGCAACTATCTCTCTTGGTGAAGGATTTACTTGTGCCTTCACCACATTCTTCCCCAAGTTCAAACCACTTCTTGTTGTTATTGCCTTGCAATGCTCTTGTTTGGTGGGTGGAGCTTCGGTGTTGCTTGGAAGAGTTCCAGGTGGTCTTGCATTAAGTTGCGTTGCTAGCTGGCTGATTTGTACTTCAAGATTGCGAATGGTTGCTTCATGGCTCAAAACTTGCTTGCGCAACTCATCCTCTCCTCGACGATCTTGTGGTGGTAGTCCTTGCTGCTGCCACCTTTGTTGATATGGTTGAAATTGTTGAGGTGGAGCACCTTGCACATTCCCACCTCCGTAAGGTGGTCTCGGTTGTTGAGGTGCCTGTTGACCTGCATTATTCTTCCATGAAAAATTTGGGTGGTTTCTCCAACCCGGGTTATACGTATTGGAATATGGATCATTATTCCTATTAGTATTACCCACAAAATTGACAGGCTCAGCAATTAATGAACAACTATCTGTGCTATGTGATCCAGTACAAATTTCGCAAACCTGAGAAGATGAAGTTGCTTGCAATGACATTGATCCTTGCACTAGTTGTGTAAGTGTTGCAACTTGTGCTTTCAAAGCATTTACCTCATCATTGTCTTGAACACTAGCAACTCTCTTTCTCTCGGTTCGTTCTCCCCAATCATGGTTGTTGGTAGCCATGGCTTCAATGATTTGAAAACCATCAGCTTCCGACTTATCTGTCAAGTTTCCTCCAGCTGCTGCATCTAGGTTGACTCGAATAAGTGGCTCACATCCATTGTAGAATGTTTGGATAAGCATCCATTCTGGTATCTGATGATGTGGGCATTCGCGAAGTAGTCTCTTGAAGCGATGCCAAGCCTCGTGCAACGATTCACCACCTAGCTGTTTAAATTGAGAAATCTTATTACGCAGTTGAGTGGTTTTACCTGGAGGATAATGCTTTTCCAAGAACTTGTCGGCAAGCTCGTCCCATGTTGTGAAGGTGCCGGCTGGAAATAAATCTACCCACTCCCTAGCATCATCTTTCAAACTATACTTGAACAGTCGAAGCTTGATGGCATCTGGTATGACACCATTGTACTTTACTGTCGAACAATGATCCTCGAAATTTCGGATGTGCTTTGCTGGATTTTCTGAGGGATAACCTCCAAATTGGTCTTTTTCAACCATTGAAAGGAGGTTGCTCTTGATCTCGAAATTGTTTGCCTCCACGGTTGGATACTCTATACTTGACCGAAGATCGGCAAGTCTTGGATGTGACTTGTGTCTCATGGCGGCAGGAACATTCACTACTTGTCGATCGGCCATCTCTTCCGTATGTAAGTTTCTTCTCCTGATTCATCGAATGGTTCGTTCAATCTCTGAATCTTGCTCAAGAAGAGGTTGGTTCTCACGACGAGTATTTGGCATTCACCTCTTGTACTTGTATGGTACTATAACACTCAACAGAGAGGATCAAATGCAAAGAGTAACAATAAAAATATAACAAAGCTTAGTCTCAAAATCAAGAACACTAGTTCCAATATTAACGAAAACAAACTCAAACTTCTAGTCCCCGGCAACGGCGCCAAAAACTTGATGCGATCCAACTAGGATCAATTATACGTGCAAGAATTACACGATCGCACAAGTAATATCGTGATAAGTAGGATCGTCTCCACAGGGAATAACAAATGAGAATTGTTCGTCAAGTACCAGTTGTGCGTTCCTAGATCTTAAGCTAAGCAAACGGATCGTTGGGTTGATGATCTAACACTATTACTACCAATAATATCGCAAAAACTCAAGGTTGTCAATCTCAATCTTTTAACGATACTTCTAGACTACAAACTCAATATCGCTACAAATCTAAGTTTGTCAAGCCTGGATTCAATAACAATACTAAGTTGAGATACACGTATGAAAGCTATGATCTAAACCAAGTTGTCATCCTTGATCATTGATTAAGCATTCATGGAATAGAAACTAAATAAGAACTTCAACAATAGAAATAATCTTAAAAACAAAGGAAATGGAAGTACCTTGATGATATCAAATTCAAATGTTAATTTCAATATTCTCAAGAACACTATCCAAAAACATAAAATAAAGTCTAAACACTCAAATCTACAACTTGGAGGATTTCTTGACTAAGCTCTCTTGATCTTCTTCTTTTTCTCCCAAGCTCCTCTCTTTTCTCCCCTCCAAGTTGTCTTCCAATGGCAGCCTTCTCCCCCTCTTGTCCTCTCCCGTGAGTGCTTGCCACCCAAGCAAAGACCAAGCCAAGTGGGAAGTTTGGTGAGGTATTTCTTTAAGTTCACTGTCAGGGGCCAGCGTACGTTGGTAAGCCAGCGTACGCTGGGGTCAGCTACTACCCCTTTTGCTCTTTCTCTTCTTCTGGTTCGGACGAGGCTAGCGTACGCTCAGAAGCCAGCGTACGCTGGGGTTAGCTACTGCCCCTTTTTGCTCTTCCTCGCTTGTCTTCCTCAAGCTAGCCCAGCGAACGCTGGGTGGCCAGCGTTCGCTGGCCTTGCATTCTGCCTCCCTTAGTTCTCATGCCTGCAAGCTTCTACTCGTTGCTCAATTCCACTCACAAGTCCATCGATCTTTGCTCCAACTCCTCGAATGCTTCGAAACACTTACAAAACACACAAAAGCAACAGACAATCTTCTCCTTGACAAAACAAACCAAATAAAATAAAATGTAGACAAGACTCGACTAAACATTTCCTAAAACATGACGAAAACTTGATAAACTAGGATTAAATGAATGCATGTTTTCTCATGCATCATGGACTACCCAAGATGTTTTGGGCAGATGTAGTCAATACAGTGGTATTTTTGATCAACCGTGGGCCATCTACTCCATTAGATGGTGGTATCCCCGAAGAAGCTTGGAGTGGTAAAGAAATTAACCTCTTTTATCTTTGAGTCTTTGGTTGTGTTACGTATGTTCTGGTGGATATAGGTGAAAGAACCAAACTAGATGCCAAGTCAAAGAAGTGTACATTTATTGGGTACGGCAGTGACGAGTTCAGATTCCAATTCTGGGATGAGAATAGTCGCAAGGTGATAAGGAGCTGAGAATCGTGTTTAATGAATAGGTGCTATATAAGGATCGTAGAAGCATATCCAATGAGGTGGGAGTTCTAAGCACTAAAGTGATAGATTTGGATATTACGAACTCTGGTGGAAGCAAGAAGACTCAAGATGAATAAGAGGAAGCTCTTGAAGAAGAAGCAGTACCAAGTTCCCCACTACTGGTAGTATCGCAAAGGAGGTCTACAAGGCAGTATAGATCTCTAGATAGATACTTCCCAGCTAACTTTTATCTTCTGTTGATAGATGAAGGAGAACCCGAAGATTTTGTAGAAGCTCTGGAGAGTGAGCAAGCGCACAAGTGGAAGTGTGCTATGGATGATGAAATGGACTTATTGAGAAGTAATGGGACTTGGGAACTGGTCCAACTTCCTAAAGGCAAGAAGACACTGCAAAATAAGTGGGTATTTAGAATCAAGTGGGAGGCAAATGGCAATGAGCGCTACAAGGCAAGGCTAGTGGTAAAAGGATTTCAACAAAGGTACGATATTGATTACACAGACATATTCACACCAGTGGTAAAGATTACTACTATTCGGATGGTGTTAAGCATGGTGATAGCCGAGAACCTTTTGTTGGAACAAATGGACGTCAAGACGGCATTCCTCCATGGTGATCTTGATGAGGAGATTTATATGGAGCAACTGAAGGGCTATACGTCGAAAGGTAGTGAAAAACTTGTATGCTATTTGAGAAAGAGTCTCTACGGGTTGAAGCAAGCCCTAAGACAATGGTACAAGAAGTTTGACGGATTCATGCATGAGATAGACTTCATGCAATATGAGGTAGATCATTGTTACTATGTGAAGACATTCGACGTTGGCTACATCATCCTTTTGCTCTATGTAGACGATATGTTGATCGTAGGAGCATGTGCTCAAGAGGTGAGCAAGTTGAAGAAGCAATTGTCAAAACGGTTTGCTATGAAGGACTTGGGTGAGGCAAAGAAATTCTTGGTATGAGGATCAAGAGAGATAGGAAAGCAGGAAAGCTTGTCCTTTCTCAAACCAATTATATTGAGAAGGTGTTGAAATAGTTCAGTATGCATAATGCCAAACCTATGACGACTCCTTTGGGTGGGTACTTTAAGCTGGCAAGGAAAGACGCGTCTAGGAGCAAGGCGGAGAAGGCCCATATAAGGAGGACTCCATATGCATCAACAGTTGGGAGTTTGATGTATGCAATGATATGCACAAGACCCAACATAGCTCATACGGTGGGAGTTGTGAGTCGGTTCATGAGCAATCTGGGAGAGCAATATTAGGTCACAGTTAAATCGATCCTAGGATACTTGCAGGGTACCAAGAATAAAACTCTTTGCTTTAAGGGCAAAGATATGAGACTGAAAGGTTACGTTGATGCAGATTTGGGATCTAATGATCATAATGGGTTTAAGAGCACAACTGGATATGTGTTCACGCTTAGAGGTACTACGATATCTTGGTCATCCAAGTTATAGCAAGGAGATAGTATGATTACAAAATTTTATGGCTGAGTTAGGAAAGGAGCAAACTGGGAATGTGCCACATTGTGATAGCCAAAGTACAATTCATTTGGCAAAGAACCTGGCCTTCCATACAAGGACAAATCACATAGGCCTGAAGTACCATTACATCAGGCAACTTGTTGAGGAGAAGATCCTAAGGCTTGAGAAGATCGACGGAAAGGTAAATCCTGCAGATATATTCACCAAGGTAGTGACCTTGGAGAAGCTGAAGCTCAACATGAGCTCAGCTGGCCTTGTTGAATGATGATTGAAGACTGGTGCACTAAACAACCAAGAAAGGATGTGTGTGAACATCGAGTGACTGGTGTTCTGAATAACAACAAATCAATTAAAGTGGTTAGTCTCCAGGTAGGAGATTATTGAAGTATGGAGCCCAACGGTACTTTGGAGGTTGATATGTCGCCTAGGGACGCCTAGGATTTGACCGTTTTGAAATCGGAGCAAGTATGAGGAAGATATGAGAAGCTGAAAATTTTGGCCTAGAGGGGCCAGTGGGCGCTGAGGGGGTACAAAATGTTTTTCAGCGCCCGCTGGACAATCCCAGCGCTTGCTAGGGCACCCAAAATCAGCCTATACTTTGCCTAATTAGTCCTAATTAGGTTAGACTTGTTGGAGACTCTATATAAATATTGTAACCATTCATTAAGATGAAGTTGAGAAGTTGTAAGCTATTATTGAGTTCTAAAGAGCGTTAGAGCTCATATCTAGTGAAACGATCTTCTCCTCGCTTGGTACGCCCCTGGACGTAGACATTAGGTCGAATGGGTTACCAAATCTTGTTGTCGCGTTCTTGTTTTTTGCATCTTGTTTGGTTTCGTTTGCTCGATCATGATCGTGTGGGTGTATTATTGAGGGTTTACTCGTGTGCGTACTTCAGATTTCAGTTGTAGGAATCTGTAACACTACACTTGTCCGTCACCTAACCCTACTCTCCACTCACGTTGTCTCTCGATCGTGCTCACTACTCGTGCTCGTTTGTCTCACTGGTCAGTTATGATTCCCTGTTGTGAATATTGTTACCCAATAATGCCAATATTAGTACTACTAGTTGTGAATATTGGTACCACTGATTGTGATTATTGGTACCAATGATTTTGAAAAGAAGCAGACGATGAGTTTTTTAGCGAATAATGGGTTTTGGCAAAAATAGGTTCTGGCGAATGATGAGTTCTGGCAAGGTAGGTTTTCAAAGAATTAATTTTTGAATATTTTGTTAGTTATTAACTTTTTAGCATAAGTTTAGGGATTACGTAATATTTTAAATGATTAATTGTCCTTTTTATGTTTTTCATACCTATATTTTATATTCTTAGGATTATAATTAATTACTACTTTATCTAAAATTCAACCAGAATAATATTGAAGAAGAACTACCAAGAACATAATAAAAAAAATTAAGAGTATGTTCCCTAAAAACAAAATTTAAGAATACATTTTCTCAAAAAGAAAAAACACAAGTGGGTTTCCCAGGAACACAAATGTGGCAGATTCAAGTGATTAATACATGATATGGTTCAAGGACATGTCATATATAACCAAGAAGTAAAAACATAACGATTATTTGAAAACTTATTTGAAACAATTTTGTTACTCTATAAATTTTTTGACTATGACATGTGAGCTAGTGGGAGATTATAATTATATGGTGAGTGCACTAGTATGACCTATTTGATTAGTGAGTGAGCATCCTCATGCGAGTATCCGAAATATGGACTAATTTGAAGTTAATATTGTGAGTTAGCAGAGGATAGGAATTGTGACTTGTGAGTTTGAGGAATTTTTTCTTCTTCTGGTAATAGTGGGTACGTATCTATGATCTCCCCTTAAGAGGGTACACCTCAGCCCTCGCTGAAACTCTGGGTTCGCTTTATCATGAATTTCTGGAGTGGGATGACAACCCAGAAACTAAGGGCAATTACATGCGTATCCAGGTGGCGGTGGATGTCTGACTATCTCTACTCCGCTCCAAAACCCTTAAGCTGCCAGGGGGAACTATAATACCACTATGCTTTAAATATGAGCGCCTACCGTCCTTTTATTTTACATGCGGTGTATTGGGACATGTAAAGTGCAATTGTGAACTCGCCACTACGGAAGACTCCCCATCGATCTCACTCAATGATTATGGTTCATGGCTTTGCACCTTCCCGTTCAAGCCCCAATATGTCATAGTAGAGGCCACTCTGAAACCATCCTCTATAGTTAGGCAAAAGCTCGCCACGGAACCCACTGAGATGAGCATGAACCTACCTCCCTACAACCCCAACAGTGCTTCCCACCACCCCCACTCTCTATCCATATCTAACCTAATACCAACAAAAACCCCGACCTTCCCAGATACACAACCACCCGCTTCCAACCCTACACCCAATCCCAAACACCTCAAGTACATACCTCTACACCTCTGACTGAACTCACCCAACCCTACCATGACCATCCACTCTCAGCCTCCATACCAAACTACCAACAACATACCATCCCCACTTAATACCTCCCCCGTCCTAACCTCATTCATCCCTGATATTGGGCTCTCCACAACCTCTACACCCATACCTTCAGCTCCGCCTACCACTTCATCCCACCATCCAACTGTAGATCCCTCAACCACCAATCCTAACCAAGACCCAATTATCACCACCTTTCCCCAAACCATAAGCAGGGAAACCTCCAAACAAAGGTGGAAAAAGCTGGCTCGTAAACCCCAAACCAATGATGACCTATTGATGACAGAAGCTCAAGTGAAAATATTAGGAAAAAGAATGACATATGAAGTTGATCTGACAGAGCTCCAAATTAGTAAATGCCTTGAAGTTGCTTTTGAAGAGCAGACATCATCAACTAATCCAACGGAGGTTGTGCGGCAGACACGCCACTCCCAATGAATCTTTTAGCTTAGAATTACCGCGGGTTGGGGAATTCTGAGGTAGTTCACCAGCTTAGCAGGCTAGCAAAAACTTGCAAACCCCAGATCATGTCCCTGTCTGAAACAAAACTCAATGACAGGGAAGGCTGATCCTCCTATGGCACAGAAACTTGCCTATCTCACTACTCTCCTACTCACAACACCATATTAACATGGAGGTTGAAGACACAGACAAATGGAGATTCACTGCTTTCTATGGGTGGCCAGAGTCGGGAGAATGGCACAAATTGTGGAGCTCACTGCGTGAACTCCGATCCCCTCCCATGGCTATGTTTAGGTGACTTCAATGAAATCTTAGCTAACTCGGAAAAATGGGGAGGCAATTTAGTACCTGCATCAAGAATTGATGTATTTTATTCAGCTCTAAATGCCTGCTCCCTCTCAGAAGTCAAACAATTTGGCATGCCCTTTACTTGGAGTAACAACAGAGAGGGAGATGCCTACATCGATAGTAAACATGATAGAATGGTTGCTACCCAACTGTGGTTCTCCCACTTTCCTTATTCATCGGTAGAATCTGGCCTAAGGGTGGAATCAGACCATAGTCCTCTCATCTGTAAGATCTGCGTATGAGTACAATAAGAAACCCAAAAATGATTCCATTTTGAATTAATATGGCTGAGAAGTCCGGACATCCAAAATATTGTTGAAGAGAATTGACACTCGAACCCTAACAAAGTGGATATCACAACTACCCTAAAATCATATGCTACAAACCTCAAAAGATGGGATCAAGAAGTTTTTGGCAATGTCCAGCAAGAAAATCGGAGACTTAAGGATGATATTCGGAAGCTCTCACCCCAGCACGCATAGCTTAATTAACCTTGAAACTTGAATGAAGGGCCAAACTACTATGCAGAGAAGAACTACTTTGGGCGCAACGCTCTAGAGTTGATTGGTTAAAGGAGGGGGACAAAAACACGAGATTCTTTCATCAAAAGGCTACTCTCAAACAATCTAGAAATTGGATTGCGGAGATCTAGACAGAAGATGGCAATATAACTCAAGACCTAGGCGAGATACAAGAGACCTTTAAAATGTTTTATTCCTCACTCTTTTCATCTTTGGGCTGTGTGCAAGTCGATACTATTATTAGCAAGGCTGCCCCTATGGTATCCGTAAAAATAAGCCAAGATCTGTTGAGACCTCTGTTATCAATAGCGCCGCTATAGCGTACTAAAGTGCTATGATAGCGGAAAAAACAAGGAGGCCGCAATGCTATTCACCTGCGAACTGCTACCAATGATAGTGGGCATAACAGCTGCTATAGCGGCCTAAATAGCGGTGGAATAGCGGAAAAGCGGGCGCTATTTAATTTGCCTAGCAAAATTCCAAAATTGCCCTTACTTTTATTTCTGTTTTTTAATTATCGAGGGTAAAAAGGGAAATTCGCAACTATCCCTTTAAAACCTAATATCTATCATTCTACACTCTCTCTCCTAAGTCTTACTCTTCTCACGCACGCCACTCCCCCTCTCTCACTCTACCTTCTCTTTGACAGAATCCTCCAATGTCGCCGTCACGTACTAGGTAAGTTTATTTCTTCTCTTTTCCTTCACTTCTGGTCAGTCGCCCCCCATATTCAGCTTGTCCTCCCTCCTTCGGTTTATTTCTTCTCTTTTTTAGGTCTGGGTAAGTTTATTTTTTCTCTTTTTTAGGTCTGGGTAATGTTTTAATCTGATTGTTTGATTGAAAGGAGTTGTTGCAAGTTTGTTTTTAGGCTGATTATAGGAAATTAATTTATGACAGTGGGTCTCTTTTAAGTTTTTTATTTGGGCAGTAGCATAACGAAGAAGTCAGGATGTTTATTTCAGGGGTGATATTGTTTGGTAGAAAATTATGTCATCCACCGCCTCTGCCTCTTCAAATGCGACAAGTACTTGTAAGCCTACTGGTGAAGGGATTGATATTACTTGGCAATGGTCTTCTTATAAAGACACTAGCAAGAAACATATTGTTTGTAATTTTTGTGGGCACATTACAACGGGTGGGATCACAAGAGCAAGGAAGCATCAATTAGGGATAAAGGGAGTTGTTAGAGGTTGCAAGAAGATACCTCTCGATATAAAATGCATGCTACAAAAGAATTTTGATAAAAAGAAAGCTACTAATGATGCATTTTTGATTGATATTGAAGAGGATGATAGTGGTTTGCAAGAAATAGCTGATCTTCGGGCAGGAAAAAGACAAAAAAGTGTTGCTACAAAGGCTAAGAGTAATGTTAAAGGTCCGTTAGATGGCCTTATGTTTCAATATGGATGCTCTGTTATATCGTATACATGGACAGATCAAAAGATAAGGATTTTGATCAATTTTCTAGTCAACTCTCCAAGTGGTACTATATTTGTCAGGAGTATGGATTGTTCGGATATTGTGAAGTCCGGAAAAGCGATATTTGATTTGTTGGACTCATTTATTCAAGAGATTGGGGAGAAAAATGTGGTGCAAGTTATTAGCCATAATGGTAGCAACTATGTCTTGGCAGGTAAGAATGTTATTGTTGCTAATGTTAAACATTTTAAGAAATTTATTAGTAAGTACTAATCTATCTCTTTTATTTTAATCTTAGGAAAATATCTAGAAGACAAGTATCCTAAACTCTTTTGGACCCCATGTGCTGCCCACTGTGTGGATTTAATGTTGGAAGACATCGGAAAGCTACCGATTGTTAAGAGGGCCATTACAAGAGGGCAATTCCTTGTTGGGTTCATCTACAACCACTGCTTGGTCCTTAACATAATGAGGACATTTACTGGAGGAGCTAAATTGATTAGAAGTGGGGTGACAAGGTTTGCAACAATATTTCTCACTCTACAACGGTTGTTTTTACAAAAAAATAACTTGAGAAGGATGTTTGTATCAGATGAGTGGATCAAAACAAAGGTGTCAAAAGAGGCTAAAGGCAAAAGAGCATATTCTATAGTTTTGAAGGCACAATTTTGGAATGATGTTCTATTCTCTCTTAAAGCAATGGGCTCATTGGTAGAGGTTTTAAGATTGGTCGACAATGAGAAAACGCCAGCAACGGGTCACAT
The DNA here is from genome assembly GCA_012979155.1 of Hypericum perforatum. Lineage (NCBI taxonomy): Eukaryota > Viridiplantae > Streptophyta > Magnoliopsida > Malpighiales > Hypericaceae > Hypericum > Hypericum perforatum. Next base: position 16,519 of record SOPF01026711.1, on the reverse strand, counting down.
CTATGAGGCAATGGACAAGGCAAAGGAAAGTATAGCTACTGCTTTCAATGGAAAAATGCCAAAGTACGCCGATATTTTTGCGATCATAGATAAAAGATGGGAAATGTAACTCTATCATCCATTGCACGCAGCAGGACACTTCCTTAACCCTAAACTATTCTACAATGACCCAAATATTGGTAGAGATAGGGAAGTGACAGATGGACTCTATGCTTGCATTGAGAAGCTCTCTGTATATGATGTTGCTCATGATATAGCTTTACAAGAAATTGCTGATTATCGAAGAGTAACTGGCCAATTTGGGATGACTGTTACAAAAAGAATGTTGGCACATATGTCCCCTGGTAAGTTAAAGTCCTTTGTTTAATTTATTGATTTTAACTTACTTACTAATAGTTACATTACAATTTACAGCTGAGTGGTGGTTAATGTATGGAAATCATGTTCCATTCTTGCAAACAATTGCAGTCAAAGTATTGAGCCTAACTTACAGCTCATCGGGGTGTGAGCGTAATTGAAGTACTTTTGAGCATGTAAGTATTACTAAATATGTAATATTAGTTTGTTTTCTTCTACGTAGTTGAATGAAGTGAAATGTGAAGTTGATTATCTTGTTTAAAAATGTCGATTCATTCTAAAAAGAGAAGCAGGCTTCAACATCAAAAGCTGCAGGATTTGGTGTTTGTGAAGTATAACCAAGCTCTTTTAGAATGCTTCAAGAACAAGTATTAAATTGATCCAATTATCCTTGACAATATTGATGAGTGTTATGATTGGTTGGCTCCTATTGTGGATGAAAATGGGATAGCAAGAGATGATATGGTCATAGGAGAAGATGGCTTAACATGGGATGTTGTTGGTGATGCAGCTGGGACTAATGAACCAGAAAGATTTACTAGACACTAATCTACGCGCACTAGAATTCAGCTTGATGGCAATGAGGAGTTAGAGGTGGAAGAACAAGATTTTGAACCAAATGATGAACAAGATGCTATTAATGTGATTGATATACAGAGTGAAGATGAAGCAGAAGCATGATTATCAGTTTGTCGCTAGTTTCATTCTATTAAGATTGTCATTTTGAATCTTGGATTGATTTTGGATTTTAATTATTAACTATGACAATGTCATTTTATTTTTGAGTATTTATGTTTATTTTATATAATGATTATTCTACTATCTCGCTATTCTGCTATACCTCTATAGCGTTTTAGGGGATCACCGCTACGCGATGCTATCCGCAGTTGACAATAGAGGTTGGGACCTTATACTCGGAAGGAGTTAACGAAAGCCCTTCAGCTAATGCGCCCAACATCTGCACCTGGCCCGGACGACATGCCTCCCCTCTTCTACCAGAAATTCTAGAATACTGTGGAGAAAGAAGTCATAGACACTTCTTTTCACGTGCTCCACTATGGCAGCGATCCAAGCTTCATCAACAAGGCTCTCATCACCCTCATACCAAAGGTCAAGAAGCCGATTCTATGCTCAAAATTTAGACCAATTAGCCTATGCAACATTATCATAAAACTCATCACCAAGGCTATTATAATGTGCATCAAGAAGTACCTTCCTGATATCATACACGAAAATCAAAGTGGGTTTATACCGGGGAGGCTAATCTCAGACAACTCTCTAGTGGCGTTCGAGACCTTTCATTATCTCAAAAAGAGGAAAAAAGGAAGAAAATGTTATTGCGTGATCAAGCTTGACATGACAAAAGCTTATGACAGGGTAAAGTGGACCTTCCTTGAGAGTATGATGGTAGTCATAGGTTTCCCACCACCTTTTACAGCCCTGATTATGAGATGTGTGACCACTGTCCAATACGCCATCTAGATCAATGGTGAAATCGGGGATTACTTTGCACTAAGTAGGGGACTCCGACAGGGTGATCCACTATCTCTATACTTATTCTTATTTTGTGCAGAAGGCTTAGCCGCGTAGCTGAAACATGCTTCCTCAACCGGTTTGCTTCACGACATTTGGGTAGCTAGATCAGCCCCTGCCATCACCCACCTCTTCTTTGCCGATGAGTCCCTCCTATTCACTAGAGCCACTACAAAAGAACTCTCTACTGTCTCCCACATCCTTACTGGCTATGAACAAGCATCTGGATAGAAAGTAAACCTTCAAAAAAGTGCCATTACTTTCAGTAGCAATGTTCTAGTTGACGTGGGAAATCATCTGCGTGACATGCTAAATATGCGTCCAGCTCAAGACTTAGATAAATACCTTGGCCTCCCTACAGTCATTGATAGATCTAAAAAAGCCATTTTCGCAGAGTTGGAAGATCAAATCAAGGCAAAGATGGGCACATGGAAAGAAAGATACCTCTCCAGGGCTGGTAAGGAGACACTAATCAAGGCCGTCCTACAAGAGACTAATCAACGTACACTAATCAACGTACATCATGAGCTATTTCCTTCTCCCTACTAAAACCTGCTCATGCATTGAGCAAAAGCTAAGTAACTTTTTTCTGGGGAGGTTCAGGAGATAACCGATAAATGCAATATTGTAGTTGGGAGAAAATATGTCGGTCTAAAGGTGAGGGAGGCCTTGGCTTCAGACGATTATCCAACTTCAATAGAGTCATGCTGGGAAAACAAGCCTGGAGACTTCTCACTTGCCCCGACTCTCTAACAGCTAAGGTGCTCAAAGCCCAATATCACCCACGTTGCTCTCTTCTCGAAGCTTCCATTTGCCACGCCCCCAGCCACTCATGGAGAAGCATCTTGGAAGGCTTATCATTGCTATGAAATGGTCTTAAATGGTGAATTGGGGACGGTAAAGCTATTAATATTTGGTCGGATTGTTGATTACCAGATTCTCTAAACGGATTTCCTGAATATCGCTTTTTGGGTTTTGACTCTTTACAATCTGTCTCGGATCTTATTATGGAAGACCCCTACGATTGGAATTCAACATTGATTGATAAGGTGTTCTCTCGGGAAGATGGCCAACGTATCAAGAGTATATGCCTAAGTTTCCGATGCCCCACCGATTCCATCAGATGACATTTTACTCATAACAGAATCTACTATGTTCACAGCGGATACCACTTAGACTTCGAGCTTTGGTAGAACTCTAGACCAATACTATCCTCGGCCCCCCTCACCTCTTCGCTATGGTCAAAGTGCTGGAACTTACATTGTCCCCAGACTAAAAACCTTCCTATGGCGTGCCCTCGACAACAATCTTCCCGTTCGCTGCAATCTAGCATTCAGGGGACTATCTTTAGACACCACTTGCCCATTCTGTCTTTCTCAAGAAGTATCAATTGATCATCTCTTCCTACATTGCCCTCAACTGTCAACCATCCTCGAAGAATGGGGGCCTTCCCCTATCACGACTGCTTCAACCTCATTCTTCTCGGTCTTCGCCGCCATAGCAGACTCTCAAGACTCGGAAGCACTAGGGAAATGGGTTGCAATACTATGGGGAGTATGGAAACTTCGTAACCACCTGATCTTCAATAGGGATGAATCCCCCAACGTTGAGTTCATGATGTCTAATGCCCACACTCTACTTTTTGAGTTTCGTCATGCCAATCCAAGGAAAGTACCTGGTACTAACTGCCCTACTCAATGCTGGTCCACTCCTCCTCATGATTGGGTAAAGATCAACACTGACGCGGGGCTATCAGAAGAAGGAGGAGGCAAGGTGAGAGCAATAATTCGGAACTCCAAAGGCTCTTTCATTGTAGCCTCTGGCCGTGCCATCCGTCACCTTAGTCATCCCATGCTGCTCGAAGCCATCGGAATACAACACGATCTGGAATTTGCCTTACAAAAGGGTATCACCAAGGCTATCATGGAGTCCGACTGTCAACCAGTCATCCTCACACTCCTTAAACCTTCATCTGATCGGAGTGACTTAATGCTGATAGTGGAAGATTGCTTACGCATTGCCTCCAATCTAAACGAAGTCTCATTTGTCTTCACCCCTCGCTCGGCTAATAAGGTTGCCCACTCCTTCACCAAGTCATGCCATTTTCTCTCTTCAGATGTACTACTCTTCGACGATCCTCCACCAGAACTATCACCACTTCTCGATGAAGATATGCTGCTAACCATACCGCAATGAGCTCGCGTTTCCTTCTTCAGCCTTTCGTTACCTGTTTGTCCTTTCTTTTAGTTTCTGGCTTTGGTCGTTGGTTTGCTTCTGTAGAGACCTTCTTTACTTGGGTGGGATTGTATTTTCATCAACATTGGACCATACACCTGCAGTGTTATCGCTATAGCGGTTTTCCGCGATGCACTCTTTTCCTAGTTCGGGTTTCTCCTATATGGGCAAGTTTACCGGATAGGTTTTATCGAAGCCAGCAGCTGCAACCTTGTACTGTGTATGAGGGATTGGTCCTTTTGTTGCGGGTGACCATCTTTGGGTAGCTTAGTACTTCATCTGATTCCTTACCATTATGATTGTAATTTCATTCTCCTGATTAATGGATATCCTTTTTACCCCTAAAAAAAAAAATGGTATATGTTAAAAACCAAAAAAAAAAAAACTCTATATCCGACAAGAACCCTAAAAAGTAAAAACATCTTCGTCTACCTAAAAAAAAAACACACTTAACTAGAAGCAGGTGGAGTAAAAGCTAAGCAACCAAGCAAGAGAGGAGGAAAAACCAATTAGGGCACAATCCAAGGAAGGAGGGAGGGAGGAAGAGGGAGATGCCGCCAAAAGCAGGAGCCAAGTCCAAGGAAGCCCCAGCCGAGCGCCCCATCCTCGGCCGCTTCTCCTCCCACCTCAAAATCGGCATCGTAAGAATTTACCATCTTGCCCCTCCCCCCTCGTTTCCCCTTTCCATCGGATTAATAATCTCGTTTGTATCCCTTTTTTGTTGTTGGTTTCCTTAGGTGGGGTTGCCAAATGTAGGGAAATCGACGCTGTTCAACACGCTGACGAAGCTCGCGATCCCGGCCGAGAACTTTCCCTTCTGCACCATCGAGCCCAACGAGGCCCGTGTCCACGTCCCAGACGAGCGCTTCGAGTGGCTTTGCCAGCTCTACAAGCCCAAAAGCGAGGTCCCCTTTTTCGGTTTCCGAATCCCGTTACTTTCGTGTTTTCGACATCGCTGTGTTTCTGGTTGTGATTAGTCTGTTCGGAGAGGGGAAAGCTTGCGTCTTTGGTATGTTTTGGTTAGGGGATAGCGGGTTCTAGCCAATCTGCTATCCTCAAGTTTAGCTGATAGTTATGTAATGGACTAGAACACATGGTCGTGTTTTAGTGATCATTTGTGTGCATGTCCTATTCCACGTTCTTGTTCCCATTGCATTTTGTATTTTCAGTATTGTTGTGTTTCTGGTTATGGTTAGTCTGTTCAGAGAGAAGAAAGTTTGCGTCTTTGGCATTTTTTGCTTAGGATAGCGCGAAAGTATCAGATAGCAGGTTCTGGGCCAATCTGCTATCTGCAAGTTTACCTGATAATTATTTGGCCTGTCTGTTGTCTTTTGATTGTGTAATGGACTAGAACAAATGCTCGTGATGTTAGTGCTCATGTGTGGACGTGTCCTATTCCGCTTTCTAGTTCTCAAATTTCATTATTGTTGTGTTTCTGGTTGTGATTAGTCTGCTCGGAGAGGAAAGTTCGTATCTTTATTTTATTTTTTGCTTAGGATAGCGTGTTTTGAAGTATTAAATAGTGGGTTATGGCCAATCTGGTATCTGCTTGCTTAGCTAATAGAATGCCGGTTTGGATGTTTATAACGTATTGGACTTGAACACACTCATGACGGTGCTTATGTGTTTGTATGTGTGGGTGCATAGGTTGCTGCATTTCTGGAAATCCATGACATAGCTGGGCTGGTTAAAGGTGCACATGAAGGCCAAGGGCTGGGCAACAATTTCCTGTCTCACATCCGTGCAGTTGATGGCATTTTCCATGTTCTGCGTAAGATTTACAATGTCTTTTACATATTGTCACTTTTTGTTGTCAAGTTAAGGCGTCTGCTTCTATTATTATTTGATTATGATCACGGGAGCAGCTAAGAACCTTTAAGATGACATTATTCATTATCCTGCTTTGTTTTCCTGCTCCTGGTTGTTTCGGATTCTGTTGTTCTCTTACCTTGTAGAAATAAAAGTCCTCTGTTATTTAGGTCATAGTGTAAATGTTGTCACGGTTCTGCAATTTTGAAATTCTAGTTCACGTTTATGTTTCAAATGCCATTCTGGCGATATATTTATTTTTGCACTGCCCACTGTCAAATCCAAGTGATTCTGGACTCTGCTCCTTTTTAGCGATATATTGTTGTGTCTCCAAGAAATTGCGTAGATGCATTTGCTAAGTGCTCGAAAGAGAAGTGATTCTTTTGACAATGCAGACAGTTTGACCAGATTGGTGATTGATTTGATTTTTTCCAATGCTAATAGTTTTATGTTGTTAATCTACTTATTGATTTTTCGTTGTTTTATGTTGTCGATGTATTTGCCTTTTCTAATATGTTTATACCCTTATTACCTTAGGTGCTTTTGAGGATCCTGACATTATCCATGTGGATGACACTGTGGATCCCGTGAGGGATTTGGAGGTCATTACTGAAGAGTTACGGCTAAAGGTTAGTGTTTCAATATCAATTGAGGTGCTACATTTGTAGGTGTAATGTATGGTGCCAAACTAACCGAGAAGCTCTGGGCTTCCACCAGTTCATTATTGTTCAGTATTATAGTGCTTCTGTTTATAAGTAATAAATATTGCATAATTCTTATGTATCCCATGCGTGAACTAACTGGGGATGTTTGTTGCTACCACCTCACTAGCTGTGTATCTACTATGTTGATCTCTCCTCTAACTGCTTTGTGTTTTATACTGCATGACTCTTGACAATTGTTGCATGTATTTTGTTGTAGGATATTGAATTTATGGACAGAAGGATCGAGGATCTTGAAAAGAGCATGAAGAGGAGCAATGAAAAACAATTAAAAATTGAGCATGACTTGTGTCTAAGAGTATGCATCCTATGTCTTCTTGGCTTTTAGGTGTTCTTGTTTAAATTTTTATGCTGTTCTCGTATGATGCTTAATGATACTGAATTAAAGAAACTACCAGCTATTAAAATTTAAAAACATTTTCTTTACCATGATAAGGTCCCTGTTAGCTCCTTTTTGGCTTTTGGGTGAGCTGATTGTTGCAGACATTAAAAGAGACTTTTTTGAGTTATTAAGTTGAGCTGTTACGGTCTCATACTGATGGTGGAAAGTATGTTCAGGTCAAGGCTTGGATCGAGGGTGGGAAAGATGTTCGCCTTGGAGATTGGAAAGCTGCGGATATTGAGATAATGAACACCTTCCAGTTGCTATCTGCAAAACCTGTGGTTTACTTGGTATGCTAGTGCTCATCTCTCTGTATTTTGCACTCCTCAGGCCATTTTGTGATTTGCAGTATCGTAGCTTACTTGGCAGGAAGAATGCTGTGACTTCTTATATCATGATAGCTGTATTTTTGCCCTCCAAATTTTATAAACTATCTGTGTAGCCAATCATGGGTGAAGGCTAATAAATATTTCACCGTTATTTAATAAGACTCTGGGACTATGCTTTAATGAGGGGGTAATGGATGGGACAAGCATTAGATTACATAGCTGATGAATTTATAAACGACGGAGTTCTCTGCGAGCATCAGAGAATACCTTTCTCGAATTCAAAGGAGGGATGGTAAAATTTGTCTCTGTAGTAAATTTAGGTCTAAACTGTACGTTTTAATCTGCTTCTTTATACTGCAGCATTTGTTTTTCTATAACAATGTGATGTCTAAACCTGTATATAGAAATTGCATCTTTGGATTAGATGTGTGGTTATAAATCCTATCCATATTTGGCTGCCATCAATGGTCTAGTAATTTCTTCGTCGTTTGGTACTCTCTTTATTCCTCCGTCTTGTCGTATACAGTTTAATACTGCCATGTTCAACCTCACAGGTGAATATGAATGAGAAGGATTACCAAAGGAAAAAGAACAAGTTTTTGCCCAAGATTCATGCATGGTACTGTTTTATCATGTTATCCAATTTGTTGATTTTTCCATTGTACTTGTATTGTTGGAACCGAGCCATTATTTAGTTGGTCAGAAACTTTGGGTTAATAACTTGGTTTGTTGGTATTTCTCTTACAGGGTACAGGAACATGGTGGTGAAACAATTATTCCTTTCAGTGGTGCCTTAGAAAGAAATCTCGCTGACATGCCACCCGATGAAGTCTACAAGTATTGCGAGGAGAACAAAGTACAAAGGTCAGTAATGAGTAACTGGATCTGGCTTGTATGCAATCTCTTCAGCCATCTTTTTCCCTGCTAGATAACTTAACTTTTCCTGTTTGATTTAGCCAAAAAAAATAAAGAACTTTTCTGCACGGAAGTGCCATGTTCCAGTTGTTTTATTCAGCCCTTCTGGTTACCTCTTTTCTTGCAAGTTTGTTCTTGAGGTTTCCATTATCGAGTTGCCAGTATTGGTTGGCTTGAGTGACCACATAATGAAGCAGTAATTTTTAATTGGCACGGTCGTATGCTTCTACCATACTGCTGGATTCCAACCTCATTGGAGCTTAAGTACTTGAGATGTCATGTATGATTTATTGAAATTTTTTTCCTGCCTTTTGTTCTGGCATTGCAATTGTGAAACTGTACGAGGTTTAGTTGAGAGCAGATGGCACACAGACTCTCTCCACACGTGTAAACTATGATGAACAATCCCAGTGACTACCGATGTACTTCTATATTTGACAGTGTGGAATATCTGTTTGTACAGTGCTCTCCCAAAGATTATCAAGACAGGTTTCTCAGCAATTAATCTCATATATTTCTTTACAGCTGGACCGGATGAGGTAATTTGTGCTTATTCTGCTATTATTTGGTTTTTTTCCACTTTCTTCCATCCTAGTCTTTTCAGTATGCAACATTGTTTGCTATTGTTCATCCTGTTTGAGCATCAATGGAAGCAATGTGACCTTGCTGATAATTTTGCAGGTGAAATGTTGGCAAATCAGACGGCAGACTAAAGCTCCCCAAGCTGCAGGGACCATCCATACTGATTTTGAGAAAGGGTTCATATGTGCTGAGGTAGTTCCCAGTTTCTTTGAGCTTAGTTCATTGACCAAAACAAGGTTGATTCAAACAATTTATAATAACGTAAAACTTCCCCAAAGTGGTGCAGTTCTCGTAAGATATGCATCCACTGGACTTGTTGTTTAAACCACAATACATGTACTGACTGTTTGATCTCGTAATATCAGGTTATGAAATTTGAGGATCTAAAGGAGCTTGGTACCGAGTCAGCCGTTAAGGTATGCCCTACATGTCAAATTGAGGACATTGCCATTCCTAGCATTTAGTCACCTTTTTTCTTAGTTAGACAATTTAGAAACATAGTTCAATGTTTATAAGTTTAACTGAAGATGGTTCGTGTAGAACTACGGGCAGTTGCATAACCATGATCTTCACTTACCGTCGAGTTCGTCTCACATTATGGTACAGGCTGCAGGCAAGTACAAGCAGGAGGGGAAGACCTACGTTGTACAAGATGGAGACATCATCTTCTTCAAGTTCAACGTGTCGGGAGGCGGGAAGAAGTGAGCAGATTAATCGAGGTGCGGCGTTGGTGTGGTAATTTGCAGCCATCATTTCGAGATGTTGAATGATAAGGCGAGGAAATGTACTATTCCTGTTTGCAATTCATAGATACATCCTGTTAAGAGGAGCTATATGTAAGAAAGAACATGATGACAACCAACTGCTACTAAAATGCAGGCCTAGTTTTTGATATTTTACAATTTTGTGATCCTTTGTGCATTTGGTTCAAGTTGAGAATATTGGTTCTTTGTTGGGACCGGATTCGGTCCTAGACGTCATTTCCAGGACCGTCTTGAACAACTTAAAAAGCGGGAGAACGCGCGGGTCAAGTGGTTTTGCCAAGTATGTTCAAGTGGTTTCGCAAAAACCATCTGAACATATATGAAAAAACCACTCGAACATATATGACAATCCATTCGAACATACATGGCAAAACTACTTGATCGTCCCTTCCTTCATTACGCCAAGTATGTTTAAGTGGTTTCGCAAAGTAGATTCAAACATATGTTAGTAAACCATCCTAACATACATGGAAAAACTACTCGAACATACATGACAAAACTACTCGAACATACATGACAAAACCACTTGATCGTCCATTCCTTCATTACACAAAGTATGTTCAAGTGGATTTGCAAAGTAGATTCAAACATATGTTAGTAAACTATTCTAACATATGTTGAGAAACTACTTGACCATACATGACAAAACCACTCGAACATACATGGAAAAACTACTCGAACATACATGACAAAATCACTCGAACATACATGCAAAATCACTTGATCGTCATTTTCTTCATGACGTGCGCGCGACCCTTCCTTTTTTAAGTCCAGGACGGTCCTGGAGTTATTATGCGTCCAGGACCGAATCCTGTTCCCTCTTTGTTTTTGATATATTTTTTTGGTGAATATTGTTTTTGATATTTAGTTCTTATGGATTTGGGATTTATTAAGCATTTCATAATCTTGGCGGTTCACATTGATGAAGCTGTGATCCCATTTGTAGAAGTGTAAGTTGATCAAAATTTTGTTTGGTTAGCAAAGGTTGTCCTTTGTAGAGACTTTTACTGTGGTATATTAGTGACTCTCGTGTAGTATGATTTGGTATATTTAATCGGAGTTTAATGTTTTTAGTGTGCTTATTTGATCTGAGTTCAGTGTTTATTGTGAGTTTAATATGACACCAAATACTATTTTTAAGAGCATACGACAGTGGATGTTGGTCGGTCCAATTTTATAGTCTTTTGGATGAATATTATAAGTTAGTCATTATTTCAAATTAGTTAGTCAAATCCGTATTTGACTAATGGACAAATAATTGATTCTCCCTTGCAACCGAAGATCTTCCAAGATAAAAAGAGAGATTCTTTTCTCAATTTGGTCCACCAATTATCCCACAGTGCGGCTGAAGGAAGTTATGTGACCAAACAGACTTCGCTTGATCCTCGCCCGATTCATAAATTTAAATTGGAAAATGTAAAATAGCATTACTGAACTTTTTCATTATATCTTGACGGAATAAAACCAAATTAACAACATAGTTATTTAAGAGTTTGTTAGTAACAAAAACTTAAATCAAGGGATAAATAGATTATTAAATTATATGAAAAGTTTTTAAATTCAAACTACTAAAAATATAACAACTTCCAAAACTTTCTCTGTCCATATTAATACTTGCACTTGCATATACTTTTTTCCTCCCCTGAAATTTCCTTTGTTTAAATGTTTTTACCAAAAAAGAGAAAAAATAAAAAAATGTACAAATAAATGGGACCCAATTGTGCTGCTCCATCCTGGAATTCCTGGAAGAAGGAAAAAGTTCCTCTGTCCCAAGAAACCATTCCTCTCCTTCACCAAAACCAAAACAAAAACAAAAACTTAAAACCCTCTCTCTCTCTCTCTCTCTCTCTCTCTCTCTCCAAAGTACTAGATTTTTGTTTTTTCTTGAGGGAGGCAAATCACTTAACTTTGATCCTTAGCTAAAACAAAACCAAAACCATGCATTAGGGAGACAGAGAAAAAAGACACAAGCATCTAAGGACAGGGAACACTAAATTCTTCATTTGGAAGTTGGAACTTTGAACCCCAAAACCCCCTCTTTGAAACAAATATCTCTCTCTCTCTCTCTCTTTTGTGTGTCAATCTTCTTCTCGCCTCTTAAATTTCGGTAAAGTTTCACTCTTTTTGTTCGTCATTGCTTTTTCTTTCAATATCAATAGAGGGTTCCTTTGGAATTGCATTGGCTTTGGCGTTGATGGTTGGAATTGTGAGTTGGGTTCTCTTGAAACCAGTAAAGGTTTCAACTTTTTGTGTTTCTGGTTTCTGTAGCATCTCTTTTGAGTTTTTGGTGGAGAGAGAGAGAGAGAGAGAGAGAGAGAGAGAGAGAGAGAGGAGTTTTTTCCTCGTGTTTTAAGTTTTTTGTTATAATTTTTTAATGACATTGTTGATTATGTCTGTTTATGCCCAAAACTTCAATTCCTCTTTGGAAGTTTTTTGATATGGTCACTAAAGTGTTTTTTGATCATTTGAATGTTTGTGATGGGAAACAGGAAAACTTGGAAGCTGTTTGAGGGAAGAACATGAAGACTCTTACTCCTAAGGCTGTTTTGCATCAAAGGTTTGGTAACAAGGCTTGTTACAAGGTTGAGGAAATCAAGGAATCCGCTCCGAATGAATGCCCTGGGTTGGCTATGCCTCAAAAGGGCCCTCCTCTCTTTCGGTGCGTCTTGGAACTTCCCGAACTGACTGTTACTTCCGAAACGTTTCGTAGGAAAAAAGATGCCGAGCAATCTGCTGCCGAGATTGCTATAAACAAGGTATGCGTTTTGCCTATCAATATTATGAAGATGATGGATCTTTTGAAATTATGTACGGCTTTGGTCGTTTACTATTAATGGTTTGTTCCTTTTTGTTTCTGCTGCAGCTAGGTATCGATCTTGTGTCTGATAACCCAACTGAAGGGGATGCATCAGAAGCTTTGACTGGTCGGTTAAGATATGTCTTTTCGAATGAGGTGAGTGATACTTTCTATATTACTATTTAAAGGATCTGTCTATTTCACGTGGAAGAAGAATTGATGAGAGTACAACAGTTCAGAGCGCAATAAGAACCAAAAGAAGTGCTTCTCGTTAAAGTGCCAATTCGATTATACTTTTATTTGCTTCCTTTCCGTCATTACATAACTAGGATGTTTAATGTAAATAAAATAAAAATTGGCTAAATAAAAAAATTGGCTAAAACACATGATCAGATGCTTCGATAGTACATGGATGTCTGCTTCTTTTTGTTGATGGATAATTTTATACTTGCTCTGATATTGATTTTCCCATTTGTTTCTCTGCAAGTTTCTGTCGTCTCTTCATCCCTTGAGTGGCCACATCAAAGCAGCATTGAGGAGAGATGGCAATCAAAGTGGGGTTCTGCCCGCTTCTGTCATAGCCGCCTGTGATGCGAAGTCCAAGAACCTATGCAAATTGATAAATTCTTCAGCAGAATCCAACCCTTTGCTGTCGGTGTCACTTGTTGTTAGAGCTGCAGCAAAATTATCGGAACTTGTTGTTCCACCTGAGCAGCAGCTTACTATTCGAAAATGTAGCCTATGTCCTTTAGAGTTGGCAGGTGAAACAGGAAAAGGTTCTACTGAGTCAGAAAGTGTAAAGGTTGGAGCGATATATATCCCGTCTTCACAGAATGACATTATTCGACCGGTCACTCTGCATGTTTCTCCTGATCGATATTACCTTGATGTTATTGCCCAAGAACTAGGTGAGAAGGATGCCAGCAGGATTCTTCTTTCAAGGTCTGTATATCTATAACCCCGGGACATCTTTTTCTTTTTGAAATCGATAATCGAGAGACCTAGGGTTCTGCATTTGGTGACACGAGCTTGCTTATTCAACTCCATTGTGCGACAATTTTCTCAGGACTGTGGGTAAAGCATCGTCAGAGATAAGATTTCACTTTGCTGCCCCACAATTCTCTATGCCGGATTTGTCATCAGATCTTTTGAAAGAGAACGGAGTCCATGCGGAAGGGTCTCTAAATGTAAGGGCAAGTTACTTGTCTGGCCAGCACATATATGGAGATGCAATTATGGCCTCTATTGGGTACACATGGAGGTCTGAGGACCTCTTCCATGAAGATTTAACCCTTCAATCATACAACAGGTAAGTTCCTACTTCACACGTGCTCTTTATTTGTATTGTATGTACTGACTGGCTTCTGTAATGGCTGCAACATATTGCTGTTCCGAAACTGTGTCTGACACCTCTTTCTCATTTGGTGCTCTTGTGCTACTAAAACCATGTTTATACGTTTTCCCGGTGAAACATGTATCACCAAATCCATTTCAAATATATGCTTCTTCAATATCTTGAAAACTGAATTTGATTGTTCATGAGCTTGGGAACCACCTGGCATGGTTCTTCATATATGAGATGCAGTTAATGGTAGCTAATTGTTGGCTCTTTTTAACACTCTACCATCAAATTACTTGAACAGGATGATACTCAGCAAAACGCCGAGTGGAATTTACAAGTTGTCTAGGGATGCAGTTCTCGTGGCCGAGTTGCCCTTGGTATTCACCACCAAAGCAAATTGGAGGGGGTCCTTCCCGAAGGAAATTTTATGCTCATTCTGCAGCCAACATAGGCTGTCAGAGCCATCCTTCTCCACCATACCAATAACTTCAAAGTCGTCATCTGAGCTTTCAAGGTCAAACAAGAAGTTAAAGATTACAGAGGCAGTTAATCAAGAGTTGGCACCAACAGTTGCAATAGAGCATGAGACCGCTGGTGATGGTGAGGAAAAATTGATGCCATCCGAAAGATCCTTTAGATGTCAAGTTAAATTGTCTTCGAAGTATCACAATTCGGCAGTTGAGTGCTCGCCAAAGGAAATCTATAAGAAGCAGACTGAATCTTCTCATAAAGTGTCTTTAAAAGTGCTTTCATGGTTAAATGCATATTTTAAGGATGTTGACATATCGGCCGAAAATTTGAAGGATTCTGCTAATACCCTTGACATCAAGTTTGACCCCAAGTTCTTCTATGAAGTGTTTCAACTATACCTGTACATGAATCGTCCTCAACAGAATAACAAGGCTACAAGAGATAAGTTAGTAGATTCTCAATCCATTGATATGATGTCAAATCCATTGTCAAGTGAGCTTAGATTCCTGAAGATAGAGGGTTCAGATGATGGTGTCTCTCCAACTCACGGTTCCATGCTCTGCATTAGTTACTCCGCGAAGTTAGTGTCTGTTGGTGAACAAATGAAGGAACTTGTTGAGAGTAAGGATGAGTTTGAGTTTGAGGTGGGGACTGGAGCAGTGATTCCCCAACTCGAGGCAGTCTTATCTCAGATGTCTGTCGGTCAGTCGGCGTTTTTCACCATGGACTTGCCTCAAAAGGAGCTGATTTTAGCTGCTGCTGCTGGGGATGCCTCGAGGATTCTGTCATTGTTATCTTCGGGTGAGTCGCTCTTCTTCTTTAACCAATAAACAAGCTTCTCATTTCTTACTTTATATACTGATATAGCTTCAGATGTCATTACCCGGACTTTTCTTCTTCATTTGTGCCATGGCAGAAGCGTGTTACTTGGACTATCACATCACTCTGTTAAGCGTAACAGCTCCCCCTGAAGAAAGAATGGAGCAGGCTCTTTTTAGTCCCCCGCTCTCTAAGCAACGGGTGGAATATGCCGTGCAGCAGATCAGAAAATCTTGCGCTACTACCTTGGTAAACATCTACACATCTTGTGTTCTCTACCTACAAATAATCGAAAATCAGGTTTCTTGTTCTGTTTTTTCATGTATTATCCGCGTTCCTTTATCAGGTTGACTATGGATGTGGCTCTGGAAGTCTGTTGGATTCATTGCTAGATTACCCTACTTCACTGCAAAAAATTGTCGGCATCGACTTATCTCAGAAGAGTCTAGCCCGTGCAGCAAAGGTCTGATAAACTGATTAGATTTCTTCTTAGAAAGTATTGTCATGTCATTTTTCGTTCCCTTTCGTTGAGTCCTTAGATAGTGCCAATGTAGTAGGAGTTTCTGAATCTTTTCAGTTGTGTCTGTTAGCTGCTAAATTAAGCTTTACTGCTGCAGATACTCCATGCTAAATTAAGCGCAGACTCGGATATATGCGTCAAATCTGCAATTCTCTATTATGGTTCGATAACGGAGTCCGACTCCAGGTTATGTGGATTTGATATCGGCACGTGCTTGGAGGTGGGTACCTACATGTCCATTCCACATACATTCATGTACTCTGATAAAATATTTAGTACTTACCAATTGATTCTATCAATTACGCTTGTGTCAGTGGCTGCTGACGTCGGATAATGTTGCTTCAGTTGTTAATAATTATGAAAACTTAATAGACTTTTTGACATTGATTAAATTGATATTTATTGATTTTGTCGCATTTGATTAAGTTTCCACAAGTAGCAACAAGCTACCCTAAAGATTTATTTTCTCCATTTGTTTCTTTTAAGATGTGGCTGATGTATGCTGACATAAGATTTACAGGTTATTGAGCATATGGAGGAGGAAGAAGCCTCTATGTTCGGTGACATCGCTTTGGGATACTTCCGACCCAAGATTCTTATAGTCTCAACTCCGAACTACGAATACAATGTAATTCTCCAAAGATCAACTCAGCCAGGCCAAGAAGAAGACCCTGATGACAAGAGCCAGGTGGAGTCCTGTAGGTTTCGAAACCACGACCACAAGTTCGAGTGGACAAGGGAGCAGTTCGAGCGCTGGGCTTCCGAGTTGGCCAAAAAGCACCTCTACAGTGTCGATTTCAGTGGGGTTGGCGGCTCTGTTGGTGTGGAACCAGGCTTTGCTTCGCAAATTGCAGTCTTCAAAAGTGAGCCCCGGGTTGATGACGATGGTGTTTCTAGGACGGAGTGTTCCGCGCCACGCTGCAGCGTGATATGGCAGTGGAA
>SOPF01026709.1:9861-39288 GCA_012979155.1 Hypericum perforatum | reverse complement strand
TCCATCAATCTCATCTCATCACCTACTTCATCCTTGTCCATCCCCATCTCCATTTTGGCTTTGCTCATTTGTATCTACTTCAATGATTGGCCTACAAACCACATCGTCAATGTCAGGTTTGGTGGGAGGCCTAAGGGGTTGGTTACCATAGACCACCCATTCGATCCATTTTCATTTTTATTGCTACTTTTGTTACATTTTCTTGCTTTGTGTTATCTTGACTTACAAATTATGTCATGTCTTATGTTGCTTTTATTATTTTGACTATGTCGTCACGAGTTGCTACCTCTATTTGGGATGATACGTCAAATTTGAGTTGCCTCGATTATAGAATTTCTTGTTGGATTGTATCTCATGTGCGGCTGAACGTTGTGTTAGACTGGTAAGGTCTTGTGCTATTTTTTAGGGGATCACATCTCTAGCAATTGTTGATATGACCTAAATACCAAATGTTAATAATCCACCCAACGGCTTGTTACGAAGGTCAATGCAACTAATTCTGTCTTTGTATTATCAGTTCCTCATTATATGTATTTTATTTTTGTATTTGTAATTTCTAATTTTAATGAATGACGTATAAATATCTTTCATCATAATTTTTTTTTTATTTGGAGGTGATGGTGAAGCCAGTCCGTTCTTGACGACACACCGCCCTTGTTCTTGAAATATGCATTATTTGACATAGAAGGAAGCTGATGAATGATGGATTTGGATAGGAGAGGACACGTGTTTTAATTTATTTATTTTTTTTACAAAAATTGGGACTCTTTTAACAATTTTCCAGCTACCATGGACTCCCCAAGTCAATTGCCACTTAAGTTAGACTCATGTTCGACCATACCCAAGTGAGAAACCGTATACAACAGGGTAATTGTCGAGTTAATGGGTCAATGCCAAATTGAATTCCGTGACCAAAAGGATTCAATTGATCGTAAGTCGTAACCACCAAGTATCCCTACCAGGAATGTACAGAAAAGTGAAAGGGTACATGCGATGACGACGTCAAGTCAAATCAAATCAGTTGGGTGAACGTAATTAACCTTTAAGCATACTTTTTTTTGAGAAATTTAATCTTTAATCATACTCTTGGGTGTCCCCTCTCAAACTATATTTTCGCCTACATGGCACTCGGTTTATATGGATGGAGTCTAGCTCGTTTCATTAATCTTCCTCAAAAACAGTTGGTTTCACTAATTAAGCAACAATCGGGCGAACATCTCTTCTTGTATTGCCCAATCACCTGGCAGGTTTGGAACCTAAAAGGGACGGGTGTGTGTTGGTGTGCGGGGTCTTTCCCATGCTCATCTTTCTCTCTGGATTGGGTTGGTCAAGGGTTAACATGGTCGATAAGATTTGGTTTGGTATTTTTGGTGTTTTCAAATGAGATATTTGGGTTTTTTTTTTTTTTTGCAATTATGTCATTTTCGACAATACTAATTAAAACTGGGAGTTTGTCAAACATTTCATCTTCTTCTCACGCGAATGAATGAATTTTGTGTACTAAAGTACTTTATTATTTGATATGTTCATCTTTTGAGGTGCACCTCCTTTGGTTGTAAATTTCTTACTCCTTATAAATGTACAGTTTTTTACCGCGCCAAAAAAGGAATAATCGTCTTGTTGAGCTCGATAAAGAGTTCAGGATCTATTAAATAATTCTAGACCTATATTATATCTGAACTTTTTTAATGAAAGCATGTATAGAATTTGGCCAAAATTCTAATAATGTTAAAATAATAACATATCTACTATTTAATAAATATAATATAAAATGCCAAAATTATAACCTAATTCCCTTAAACTTAGTATTTCTTTTGAATTACTTGCTTAGTGACCCTATCACTTCTATTTACATTTTGTTTCGGCGGACAATGAAGTGATGATTCAATGATTTAGGATAATGGTAAGAATTTGGAATAGATTAATAAATCTTATATATCCTTTATAAAAAAAACTATATGGACCCTAAACTTGGGAACAAGTACGTACGTACTGTCAACATGAAAAAGGGCAAACCAGTATAGCTTGATTATCGAAAGATGTATGACACCCATTAATTATGATTTTATATAGTTTATTTTGGGTATCATTTGAGCGAAACAAATTATTGATAGGCAGCCTGTCCATATTAGTGAAGTCCGTTCCTTGTTATCTGAATATTATACCTTCTTAGAAACTGACTATTATACAAAACTGGTTAATTATATAATGGACGGCAGTATCGTCGAAGGAGCACGTGAATTTAACGCGTTGATGCGTGTTCATTTTCATTTTGTTTACTTGGACGTGCATGTTTTACATGTGTCTGCTATTAGTAAATTCTGTTAATTAGTAGTATTATTATGGTCACATGATTATTCTGTCATCAAACTAATTTCCATATTTGATTTGAGAAAAATATGTACACCTATTTTAGTTTGATATTTGATATTTATTAAATCATAAACATCTTATATTGTTAAATCAGATATTTTGATGATTCGGATATAACTTGTGGAGGTATATACGGAGACTTAAAGCATGTATATATATACATGCCTTCGACTTCACGTTAAATTGGATGACAATTGTTAGAACGTGATCCGGAAATGTGGTTAGGATATGTAAGAGTTCGTGTACCGGCGTACACGATCACGTTCTCTCTCTAGGGGACGGACAAGAGATAAAAGTTAGACAGATTTGAGTTGTTGGATTACCCTTGTTTTATTTCTTTATTCAAATGATTCAGATTAATTATATACACATAATTGCATGATCCAGATCAAGAGCACATATAAACATTCACAACCCGTTCCGATTGGGAAGAGGAGGCGCCAAGACATTGCCTGTCCGTATTAGTGATTAGTCCGTTCTTAGTTTATCTGACTATTAGAATAATAATAATAACTAATTATACAGAGGACGGCAGTGCTGACGAAGGATCACGTTAATTTTACACGTTGCTGCGTGTTCATTTTCATTTTGTTTACTCAAGGACACGTGCAAGCATTATATATGTATGGTAGTGGTACAATTTTGGTAATTAGTAGTATAAGTACGGTCACATGCTAATTATTCTATCTTCAAGCCAATTTTCTATATTTGATAATTTTTTAAAGTTTTTTAAGGTGAACATTTACACCTGTTTACACTTATGAAGGTTAAAAACATTAGATTTCTATCAACTCATAAGTATTATATATCGCTAGATTATATGTTCTTAATGACTTATGCTTAATTTGTGGAGGTATATATAGTATGTATGTATGTATGTACGTGTATATATATACGCCTTCAACTTCACATTAAACTGGATGACGATTGAGAGACCGTGATCAGGAAATGTGTGGTTGGGAATTGTAAGAGTTCTTATACCGGTCGCCAATCGGACCACCGCATATGCCTTGTGACAAATTACCCGTCTCTTCGACTCTCGAATAAACAATTCCCCTAAAGTGTATCTCTCTTACAAAACATCGGGTACTTTTAGGGACCATTGTCGGGTCCCGTCCATGAAATTGATAAGAAGAAAAAAAACCCAATGAGGTACGGAAGGAGTTAAATATAGATGGAGCCAACCATTTAATGTTCGATGGTGAAACTGAAGCAAAAAGATTGACGCGATATGCATGAAACATAATCCTACATTTTAATTTGTACCTGAAAATAATAAATTAAGTTAGAACAACTTGATTTTATCAAATATTAATCCAGAAGACCTTTTCTTATTGTTGAAAGGTAAATATTATGATACGACTAATCATCCTAACAACCAGTAGAAGTGGACGAGTCTGCAAACGGCACTTGATGATTATTGTTACTTGGGGAGCAGGCTAGGTCTTCGGCCTGAGTCCTTAATTAGTTAATTTAACTGTTGCTGGACTGAGCTACTTCCTTATTGGGCTTCTTCCGATCAACATGGGAGCCTTTCCTAGGCCTACAGACTCGGGCTTAAAGGCTTAATACAAAAGTCACAGTCAAATACAAGGAGACAGATGTACACTCTTCAAATTATCCGAATATAAATCAAATCAGGATACATACAAAATATTCGAGAAGAAATCAAAAGGGAAAGTATAAAATTAAAAAGAGCCACGGTATGCTTAACAATGTAATTAGTTTATGTTTGTAACAAGAGTTGGCCCCAATCGTGTCACAGTAGCGTGTGATTTTTTGACCGAATAAAATATCTTTGTTTGAAAGGATTTAGAGTCAATTCAGACGACGAATCAATAAAGTATGTTCTGTGAAATTTATAATATAATTGTATTGTATAAAAAAACCCGAGAAAATCCTATGCGAATACTCAGTACAAAACCAATAAGTAATTGCAGTCGAAATCTCAACAAAATTATAATTATGTTACAATTGAAATGTAATTGTATAATTAAAATTGAACTCAAAATAAATGATTAAAATTAATATATTATATATTTCGCACCTCAAAAAATAGCAATGAAATGACTTGACAAGGAGGAAGGTATCATTCTATAAATTAATTACATGTCTGGAATTCGAATACTATAAAATATAAGAATATTAAATACTTAAACGATACGTGTAGGTGAGAATATGTATATAGTATAGAGCGATAAATAAATGTAAAAGCAACAAATCCTGGAGCGGGGAAGAGATTATCCGAAATCCACAACCAAGGTAGAAAAATGGATTACTTACCTACCATACCAAGGTAGTCTTCCTAACATTATCCCAAATTTATTAACCCACCCCACTTCCATTAATCGCAATCTTCTCATTTCTTTATGTTTACATTTGCTAATGAGAATACACTCACTTTTACATACATACATACGTACGTACGTACATATATATATATAATATGATATAATTATAATATAATTATAATTTGGTGGGCGATAAAAGTTTTTCCCCAAATATAAAAAAATACACGTAAGTAAAATTAAGAGAAGCAAGAAACCAATAAATTAGAGAATTGACTGACTGACACAGCCAACAAAGGAACGGCCCCCTAACAACGACCAACGCCTGTCGCCGCCCCTCTCCCGTCTTCCTTCCCTTCCCCCCTTTAATATTATAATTATAATTATAATTATCCTTTCCCTTTCCTTTTTTCTTTTCTTTTCTTTTCATCTCTCTCTCTCTTCTCTCTCTCTCTCTCTCTCTCTCTCTCCTCATCTTTCTTTCTTTCTTTCTTTCTTACGATTAAATATTTTCTTTTCTCTCCTCTGCTTTGCTTGTGGTACGAGGAACCCCTCCCCTCCCCATTACTACAATCCCGGACCGACCGACCGACCGACATGTAAGTCCCTCTCTCTCTCTCTGTCGGCATTAACTTGGAGCTGGTTTCGAAACGTCGCCGTTTCCCTGAACCCTAATTCCGCCTTTCCCCGAACCCAATCTGCGCCTTTGGATTAGGTTTTTAGCCTGAATTTGTGCTGATTCTTTTTTAGTTAATTCGTGGTGCTTTTAGGGTTTCTGAAGTTGTTGCGCCGACGGGCTCCTGACGATTGGGCGTTTTCCGATTCCTTGAGGGTTAAGGTTTTGGGATCATCGGTGCGAATTTACAGGGATACCCTCGACGTAGTGTGTGGCAGATTTTCGGGATAATGTGTATACTGTGTGTGATCCAGAAGTGGTCTCGCCGGGTTGCGACGATGCTCCCCTGGTTGGTTATCCCTCTGATAGGACTGTGGGCGCTTTCCCAGCTGCTGCCCCCTGCTTTCCGCTTCGAGATTACCTCCCCCAAGCTTGCCTGCGTGTTTGTGCTACTGGTCACGCTCTTCTGGTACGAGATTCTGATGCCCCATCTCTCTGCCTGGCGTGTTAGGAGGAACGCCCAGTTGCGTGAGAGGAAGAGGACCGAGGCCATCGAGCTTCAGAAGCTTCGCAAGACTGCTACCAGGAAGTGTAGAAACTGCTTGACGCCGTACAGGGACCAGAACCCTGGCGGTGGGAGGTTTATGTGCTCTTACTGCGGCCACATTTCCAAGCGCCCTGTTTTGGACTTGCCCATACCTCCTGGGCTGGAGGTTTCTAACTCCGGGATTATAAAGGATCTTGTCGGCAGGAGCGGGAAGATGTTGAACGGCAAAGCCTGGTCTGAAAACGGGTGGATTTGCAGTCAAGATTGGATTGAGAATAATAATTGGGTCAGTGGTGGGCCTGTTGCTGGCAGGTCTAGTCACTGGAGGAAGAATGGCACTGGTAGTTTCTTTGGGGGCGATGATGATTGTATGGCTGAGAGATCGTACTCTGGACTTGTTATTTTTGCTTGTAAGCTGCTGACGTCTTTTTTCATGAGCATTAGATGGCTTTGGAGAAAGCTTTTTAGGGTTAGTTCGTCAAAAGAGCTTAATTCATCTGATGCAGACCATAGGGCAATGTTGGCCAAGAGGGGTGAGCTTAATTCATCTGAGAGTAGAGGAGAAAAGGCACGTAGGAAAGCTGAAGAGAAGAGACAGGCTAGACTAGAAAAAGAGCTTGAGGAAGAGGAGGAAAGGAAACAGAGGGAAGAAGTTGCAAGGTTAGTGGAAGAGCGTAGAAAATTGAGGGATGAGATTCTGGAAGCTGAAAGGGACCGAAGTAAGTCATCGACTCCTTCCAGGGAAAAAGAAAGCAAGAAGGAAGCTGAAAGAAAACGTCAGGAAAGAAGAAAAGACAAGGACAAGGGGTCTAGTAAGAGCAACTCTGATGCAGAAGAGTTGGATAAGAAAGCAGGTAAGGAAAGTGAGCGGAAACGGGACTTTGAGAAGAAGTATGAAACTGAACGTCGAGACCATCACAAACCCGGGCTGGAAAGCACGAAGGGCCAGAACACCTCTCCAAGCAATTTTGGACGTGGCAATACTGGAAGCAGGTATCTTGACCGGATGCGAGGCACATTTTTGTCTTCCTCTAGGGCATTTGGTGGAACTGGTTTCTTTGGAAGAACTACAAATGCTCCTGTTGTGAAAGAAAACAAGTTCACCAACTCCGTGGACCATGCACACAATTCTACGTTCAGGAGAGAAATTTGTCCACCAGAGCGTGTGGTTGGAAAATCAAATGCTCTCGGGGATGATAAGAATGTCAACCGTCCCGTAAGTTTCATACTAGCTGTTCAGTTGATCTTGCGTTTGTGGCTGTTGATGCCCTATCTATTAAGTTTTTCCTTGTGCCTCAGATGGGATCAACTGCTTATTCAGCAGACTCCTCTCGTTTTATAATCATTTTTTGGTCCAAAAACCATTGATGAGATGCTTCCAATTTTGTAACCAGAAGTTTGATGGTTAATCATCACAATTGATTCTTATATGGACTGTCTACAGAGCTCATATCCATTGCTTAGAAATTGATCAAATTCTTTCTGTTGCCATGAAATCACAGTAGTCTTGTTACTTCCTTGTCTAACAAATAATATTAGTCTTGGACCATTGATTTGTATGTTCTTTAGGATATATGTTTATCTTCTGATTGTTTTCCGAGGAAAGCAGATTTGCTTAACTAAGTGTTTCATCACAGGTGATTTTGGATCCTCAACCAAGGGTAGCACCCAAAAAGTCCTGGCAGCAGTTGTTCACTCGTGCAGGTGCAACAACCACTCCTGCAAATTCTAGTGTAATCAGTAGGCCAAATCCAAAGATTCAAGTGGATGGGAACAGCCCTCAGCTTTCTAGTCAACCACCAGTCATGCAGTCTTTTGATAATCCTATCAGCTTCGGATTGCCTTCACCATTTACCCTCTCTTCACTCCCTAGCATTCACACTTCAGGTAGCTTAGGTTTCTCATCACCAGTTGAACCCATTTTTCATCATGCTGTTGATAGACCGCGTGAAATTGTTCCGGAAGAACCTGAGCTCTTTGAAGATCCCTGTTATATTCCCGACCCCATGTCATTACTGGGGCCTGTTTCAGAGTCACTTGACAATTTTCAGTTGGACCTGGGGATGGATCGGCCTCACACTTTAAAGAATGTTTTAGTTTCTCCTGAGGTGAACAAGCCTTCTCCAATTGAGTCTCCCTTGGCCCGAATAAGAGTAACCGATGAAAATCATAACAATACCAGCTGGTTACCAACCACTCCCAAGGCCCAAGATATGCACACTTTACTTGGTGAAGATACTAATGTTAATCAAACAGGAACTTGGCAGATGTGGAAAAGTTCTCCTCTTGGTCAGGACGGTCTTGGTCTGGTCGGTGCCTCAGGAAGCTGGCGTTTACCTCAGGAGTGGAACAAATCAACCAGGGAAGATTCTCTGCAGCCTTCTTCCCAGAAGACTATGACATCACTTTTTTCAAATGATGACCAAGTCTTTTCTGGTACTCAGTCTCCGCGGAAGTCTTTTGTTGGCAATGGCCTGAATGGTGGTGTGTTCAGTTCATCTGCTGGTTCAAGCTCAGTTGAGCCATGGCTACAGAAGGCTGCTTTTCCTCCATTGTCTGGCAATGATGGCCATTTCCCTCTCAATGCTCAGGATGACATTTCTCAGAATGAGATGATTTATGGAAGTGGTTCCACTAGAGCTGCTACCAATCGTTCATTTGAGTCGTCTCCAGTCAATCGTTGGTCCAAGTGAGTGCATCATGCTTTGGCTGTTATTTTATGTAATCGCTTGTTTGCAGATTTTCGGTTAGATATTGTACCATGTGAACAGAAGGGCTTTCATCTTTTAATGAGTCATGACTTGAGATAGCTCATTAGGCATTAACTCTGTTTTTGTGGAAATAGTTAGGTGGTAGCTCATGGTTTAATTTCCAACGAGTGTTGCCTTCTTGCACACGGGGAACCTTTCTTTTGTTAAAAAAATCAGCAAAGATAGCAAGAAATTTGTGGTCTGAGTGTATAAGAAGAAAACCATTGAAGCAGTCAAGAAGATCAGAATCAGAACAAATGTGGCTGATTGTCTTAAAGATCTTCTATTTGCTGGTCCATATTATTTATAGAAGCTTAGTACTGGCTCATGAACCACACTGTTGAACCTTTTTGATTGTTTTGCTGTTTGGAAATTGGTTTGTAATGGAGGGTCGAAGAATATCATGTCGGTGAATTATATCTGAATCATCTTTTATCTGTCATGTTTTGTGTAGCAGGAAAGAGGTGGCTGTTCAAGGTTCAGGAGAAGGGTTCACCAACTTCGCGGTAACTAAACCTCAAACCACCGTCGGAAGTTTATCTCCTCCTGCTCCAGATGTACAGTCACTTTGGTCATTCAAGGGATAATAGGTGACATAAAATTACATCTCTTGTTTTGGGGAATGAAAATGCCTCTTTTTGTGGGGGGAGGACGCCGTTGTATCTTCTATCTCTTCTTGTTAAAGAGAGATTGATGTTTACTTATGAAAAAAAAGCATGGATTAGATAGGATAACGCGTCTTTAACTGTCACATATCATATGCACATCATCATCATCATCAGGTAACAGCTACGTGGCGAAACAATCTATATCCATTCTTTAGGCTTAGGCGAAACAGGCCTGGTGCTTTATGTATTTGGACGTACATTGAGTAGCTTCTTGGTTAGACCATCCAATATACAAGAGTAACAAAAATAATGGTATGTTGGACTAGGTTTAAACTAAAGCTTGTCAAGAAAAAGATGTACACCTAAATTGTGGGCGACGTTGAAGTTGGCAACCTTCATGAGATCTGTCCCTGCTTTCGTTGAACTGGATGTTAGTTGTGTTCAGTGGATCTGGAATTCACGACCTTCTAATAGATATGAAATGTGAGCTGTTAATTAAAGTCTTCTTAGGTTTGCGTCGTGGGATCTCAATTTCTCTACGACACCACGAACTTGCAAGCTCTTTTTGTCGGTGCTCAAATTCCCAACCACCAAGGACAGAGCTCCAAATGGGAAATAGAACAAGAACAAATATGCATCAAGGCACACACCCCACACACATCTGGAATCATCAGTTTGACTTGGACACAAACTTGGTTCCTAACGAGCAACAATCAAGTTCAAACAACAGATGAAAGCGAATAGACGGTACTTAACATTAGTTTTCAACACGGCAAATTAACTAAGAACAATATATACTTCATCCTTGGGAAGCAAGGAAACACAGTCCAAACAGTCGACTTGATCAAGCCTGAGGCGGGATAGCTTGCATTGCAGGCAACTCTGAAGCCTGTGGGACTTGCGGCTCAGCCTCCGGGGACTGCTCCTGTAGCTGCTCGCCCTGCCATGTCCAAACGATGTCCTTGAGCGCGGGCCTCACTTCTTGCTTCATCACTTTCTGGTACTCCAATGTGTCCCCATCCGACTTCTTCATTTCCACCATATGGAAGCATGGAGTGATCTCGAAGATCTCTGCTTCGATACCCAGGGCTCCTTTCCTGCCTTCCCTTGAACCTTCTAGCTTCAACAGACCAGCGTCTTTCTTCTTTATCTTCAGCTTCAACCGCTTGGCCACATCTTCAAGCTTAGAAATGATGGTGACAGCGGGTTTGTTCGACGTGAACCGCACTTCTTTCTTCTTTTCTTTCTCCTCGAACAAGCCAGACAAGTCGAAGCCCGAGGAGTAGGAGATGATGTCAAAGGCATTCATCAAGTGACAAGGCTTCAACAACTCATGATTTTGTTCTGCGACCGCAGTGATTTCCTCGGAGGTGCTGAAAACACCATCACACTCCTGGACAGCTGGTTGATTCACTTCTGTCTTGACGAAAGGTTTAGGTTCCAATCCTCTCCGGAACCAAGAATTTTCCCTTATTTTGGCAATTGAGATCCTGGTATGAGGATTTGGATCCAGGATCTTGGACAGCAGCTTGCGTACTTCGGGTGCAAACCAATTGGGGAACTTGTATTCCGCTTTCCCGATCTTCCTATACATCTCCATCAAATTAGTATCATGGAATGGGAGATAGCCAGCCAGTAGCACATAGAGAATTACCCCACAAGACCAGATATCAGCTTTTGATCCATCATACCCTTTTCTGTTGATTACTTCGGGAGCCACATAAGCAGGAGTCCCACAAGTTGTGTGGAGGAGTCCATCCTGTCTCTTGGACTCAGCGAGAGCACTAAGACCGAAATCTGAAACCTTAAGGTTCCCATTCTCATCCAGCAGCAGATTTTCGGGTTTCAGATCACGATGGCTGACTCCTCGGCTGTGGCAGTAGTCAACAGCACTGATTAGCTGCTGGAAGTATTTCCTTGCCGAATCCTCTTTCAGCCTTCCCTTGGCAACCTTGTTGAAGAGCTCGCCACCTCTGACGTATTCGATGACAAAGTATATCTTGGTCTTGGTGGCTAGCACCTCGTAGAGCTCCACTACATTTGGATGCTTGACCATCTTCATCACAGCGATTTCCCTCTTGATCTGCTCCATCAGCCCAACCTTCAAGACTCTCTCTTTGTCAATTATCTTGATGGCCACGCTCGTCCCAGTTTCGAGATTCCTCGCATGATGGACCTTTGCAAAGGTTCCCTGGCCCAACAATTTCCCCATCTCATACTTCTTCATCAGAATATTCCCTTTCGTCTCCATCTTTGCAAACCAAAATCTACAAGCACAAGAAGAACACTACAACAGCTTAAAATCTGCCACTGCACCACAAGCGTTAGAGCAGACTTCCTTCGTTCCCGGGGACAGTAAGCAGATCCTAAAAAAAGCAAACAAGCTCAACCATCTTCACAGACATCGCGCATTGATATTTCACGGGCTATATTACACGAGTGGCACATCCGAGGACAAAGCCTGCACAGGCTACTGGATGTGAGATGTTCAATACCATCAAAGATGTGAAAGGGCAGACTGCATGGGGGGGCTACAGCCTTGTCAAAGAGATCGGGTGAGGAACTTGTGAATGTCAAGCACATCTTTCAGCATTCCCCAAATCTTTTGAGTGAGGGACCACCAAAGCCTTCTAAACAGGAACCGCCGCCAAACCTAAATCCGTTCAAGTGTACATCTAACAGCTGCAGAGCCCTGAAACCAATGGAAAAGGCCACAGATCCCGTAATTAGTGTGGGAACCGAAGATTCCTCTTCATCACATGATCCATCCATCCATCCATTAAGTAGCAATACGCAGACAAAATAAACTATTAATCAGCCATAAATTAGTAACTCTTGGATGTAATTACAAGCGCGCAATTGTTGCATAATTAATTAATTGCTCACTCTCACGAGAGGCGCATAAAAAGGGAAGGCGCATGAATTAAATTCTTGGCAGAGAAAAACCCAACCCTTATTTTTTATATTATAAAAAAATAGCAATCAAAACCCAGATCCCCTGACTCCCAGTGAATATCCACCCACCAACCCACGAGAAGAAGAAGAAAAAAGAGGAAAGAAAAAGTGTAAAGATCGAATCTTTATTATAATACCTGTTGTTTACGACTTTTTGGTGCAAAAGGCGATTACTTTCTTCCTCTTCTATGATAGATAGAATTCGCAAAAGGCTGTTTCCGTTCGCAGAGAGAGAGAGAGAGAGAGAGAGAGAGAGAGAGAGAGAGGTTGTTTGAAGAATCTGGAACTATGTATGTGTGGGGACAATGAAGGAGCGGAGGGTTTTGTGTGCGCGTGCGAGGACAATGAAGGTGGCTTTGGTTTTGTGATATTTATTAGGACAAGAAAACGCCTTTTTTTTTTTTTACCCGTGGCCTAGTAGCCTAGTGGTATGAGGAGGTGTTGAGTTGGTGGAGGTCCAAGGTTCAAACCTTGGCTTAAGCATAATTTGTAATAGAATAGGATTAGAATAGGATCTAAAAAAAAGAAAACGCCTCTTTTTTATTATTAAACTAATATAAATATATCGGCGAGTGGCGTTTTTTTTATGTTCGCTAAAAAACACCAACCTCTCTCTTGTTTCCTTTGATGTTCCTTCTGTCTGTCTGCCTCTCTCCGTCCGTTTCTGATTTATTTTATTGTTATTTTATTTTTGTAATCATGGGGTGGGTTGGCGATTCGGTTTTTGCTTCCTCAATAAAGCTGCACCAAATAAAATAAAATAATTAGGTGTATGTATTATAATCGCTGAAACAAAGTATTAGTTGTATTCTTCTTTTGTTTTTCAACGTTTCCAAAAACTGATGAGGCAGGCAGTTTACCAAATTTTAGACTTCTACTTTGGTTCCAAGCTAATTTCCATTTTCACACCCACTCCGAGGGCGTCGCAGCTGATTAAAGTTCGGCCCAAATGTCCGGAGCATCCATTTTTTTCCTTGCTCCACATATTTATAATTGGGTGCTAATTGCTAACCAAGGCTCACGCATCGCAAAATAAGCTTCACGAGTCACAAATTTTGAACATCAGAAATTATATAAAAGTTATTTTGGGGAATGCAAAATAATATTACAGATTAGTAGTAACATTGAATCATGTGATGAGTAAATGATATGCCATGCTTTGGTTTCGTGATATCACATTTTTTTTTCTGATGGTATTGCTAAATCTATTAGAATCAGTATTCATTCTCCTCTGTATAAAATGATAGATACTATTTTACCCTTCAATTTAAGCAATGGCGGATGTACAAAATGACCAAGATTATTAATAGATGGTCCATAAAAAAAATAACATATGCGGTGGTAGTTGTATGTACATAACAGAGCAGCCTCCCTCCAAAAACGAAACAACGACGTTTTTTTTTTAAAAAAATTCGAAGGCAAGGCAAGGCAAGGCAAAGGGAAGGAACCACCGCATGTATGGTCTGACGGCAAAGGGGGTCAGTCCTTAAGCATGAGGTGGGAGGTTCGAATCCGCAAACCCCTCCAGAACCGGAATTGTGGAAACAATTACTCCACAATTTTATTAAAAAAAAAAAGGCAAAGGGAAGGCGTCTAATGATGATGAAGGTGTCAATGCAGTTGCAAGTCGATTTCATTAACCCTACGATGCGGTCGTCAAGACAACTACTCCCTCCACCTTGCTCGGCCTACGGTATTAGTATAGCGGGGCCCCTCATTAATACCTTTTTAATTGATTCCGGGCACCGCTATATTAGGTTAATTTTCTGAGTCGGATTTTAATTTATAATATTGGACATGTATTTTTTAGAAATCAAATTGACGTGGGAGGCCTGTCATTTTCCAAGTCGGACAAATTAAAACAGAACGAGGTAACATCTTGATAGGTGAGACCATACGCTCCAAAAGATGAGGGTTATGAGCACCTTTTTTTGTGGACTATAATGTCCCATTATTGATGGAATCTTGGAATTCAATTACAAGGATTGTTTGTTTTAAGTTAAAAATGAGGACAGGGAGGGCGCAACAGATGAAGAAGTTATTAGGGCATGGCACAACTGTTAGTAGCCGCCGAAACCCATTCTAATTGTTATAATAAAACTATATTATTGTACCATAAGCAAAAATGCTAATATATTATAGGAATCTGAATGTTCTCCTATGGGTATCTTCAAGAAGAAAAAAACTACCACAAAAAAAAACATGTCTTAGGGTACTATTGGTGGTAGCTGGGGGACTGACATGACTCCTAATGATTGTGACATCAATAATTATATCAAAACCCAGTTGTTATCCTCCTAATTTTTTTTCTTCTTCAAAATTTGTTACTATAGTGCTATATTTTTGTTAATTATCAAACTATTTATGTTGAACATCAATTTTTTTCTCCTAACTTTTTTTTTTTGAGAATCTAAACTACAATGCCAGGGTTTGATCCCTCGTCTTTCCCATACCTCTCCCTACCCGTTGCCACTGGACCAAATGGTCTCCGGTTTTTTCTCCTAACTTAAACCATAGAAGTATGCGTGATCAAATGAATAAAAAAATAAGTGAACTAATAGAGAGTAATAACTCATCTTCTTAGTTCTTATGAAAAAATATAAGTATTTACTAATAGATCATAAGATTTTTGTTATGAATGTATGAACTTAAGAGCTCCATTAAGTGAATGTATCATGATTGTTCGAGTTTCTGATTTGTGATGTCGTTGTCTAAGTCCTATGTTCTTTGTTCTATGATTCGCTTACTTAATTTACGCTTTACCACGAATATTTTTGTATGTGTTTCAAATTTGGAGTAAAAATCGTAGAGTTACACTCATTCATTTTTTGTGTTCAGTATATAAGGAATCGTAGTATTTTTGGCTTTGACTTTGATTTTTTGAATATTATGGTATTTATTTAATAAATTTTAGTGTCGAACAAGATATTTTGTATCATAGACGTTTGTTATGTCCATTTTTGCGTCCTGACATGGTTGGTATGCAATATCACCTAGTTAACGACTATCCCTCTTGAGTATTTTTTTTCCTACAAGATCAATGAATCATTGAGTATTATTATGTTCAATGTCTTTAAGAAAAAATAAATTTCAGACAATTTATATCATAAATGTTGAACTTACTGATTTTTTGTAAATCAAATTTGTTAAACCATAGTTAATAATATCGAAATAGATCCTAAAAATTTGCACGACGGTGACCAGCGGTGTCTATGTCAAACAGAATACAAGCCTCGTGTCATAAGTAGGAAACGTATATTTATATAAATTTCGAAAATATCTTCCACCATATAATATAATTTCCTAACTCGCCCACTTTCAGGCAAGGGGGCAACATCTTGTGGAGGAGGTTGCATTCAGGGATTCCTCGACAACAGAGATGATATCTTCCTCTCTATTCACATCCTTGAAAATTCCTTCTCGTAATTTATTATTAGTCTAATGCTTTTTTTTCCCTAAAATATTTGATTGCTACTCTTGAGTCACCCAAAAATAATCAAATTGAGGATCCGATATCTTGATTGCAAATGCTTAGAATAGAAATGAGTGGGGGTGGACGAAAATCTGACAAGTGTATTTTTCTACCAGTGGTGTGGGTTTTTTTTTTTTGTTGCGGTTCATCATGTTTATGGCGTAGTTAGGCTAGGCTATGGTGGGTGGGTTCGGCTTTAGCGTTTGTTCTTTGAGATTTAATGCAGAAAATGCGTACAAGTTGTGTCTGTCAGCGATTGTCAACGCCGCTCAAGTTCAATATGACGTCCTCCTAAGGGGTTGATGGGTTGCAATGTCCAACACAGTTTTGTGATCAGCAACTCCAAGGGGCGGGCGGGCGAGCTGTTACTTGACACACACACACACACACACACACACACACACACACTCTTTTATCCTACAACTTACACAGGAGGTGTTGGTTAATTCAGCTTCAGGAGTTAGATATCTGGTCGACGAAAGAATAATCCACTCCATTTCCGCTATAAAACAAACAACTAACCGACCAAATTTGGGAGAACTTCTCCGAGGACAATTAATGGCTCGCTGGGCTGCTAATTGCCGGACATTTTCGACGTTGCATTCTCTTTGATCAGAAATAATAGTTTCGACCCACCAAGTCCTCAGGCAACACAAGTTATGGGGAAGTACGCATGGACATTATAGAGCACATATTAATTACAGGCAGAAAATAGTATATAAAGTGGCACAATTACAATCTTCAACACCGCCAGAACGGAAAGAATGCATGGGATATGATATGGTACATATACTACATGGAATCCCAATCACTTTTTTTCCAACATCAATTGATTAAACAACTTCTCTTTTGAAGAGCCATTGATCAAGAATCAGCCTTCATCTGTTTGGGTGCTTGCTCACCACTAGCTGGGCAGGCATGGAGCATGGTACACACATCTGTCTTCTCCAGAAACTGCTCCGCATTTGCGAGCATCAGAGGACCGTACTCGAACACCATCTTCTTGCACTGCCAATAAGTGGAACAAAGTGTGTTAGTTGCTTGGACTCGTCCCATTGCCGCCCGCTTTATTGTGATCTATCTGCTCTTACCTTTCTTGCATTGTTGTTCATTGAATTGCATGCCTTTAAGAGTATCTCAATAATCTCCAGCTGATAGACAATCAAGACATAAAAGGAGCAACGTCAGTGATGGATTTTACGTTCAAAGACCTACGCAACCAAAAGCATGATTGTTACCACAAAAAGGTATCACATCAGTGTAACTTGATGTAAGTCAATCCATAAGGCAGAGGACTACAAAAAATGATTATTAACCAATATCTGATCTTCAAATAATTAGTTAATCATGTCATCAGACTAGCTACAAGGGTAACATTACATTATGGGGGCAGCAAGCTGCAAGAAATTCCGTCTCAGGAACCTGTTATCCTTCAACAAATTCCTCAACTTTTCAAACTGTCCAAACCAACATCAACCACACCTTCCTTGCTGAACACAATGGGCATGAAATTCCCACTTCCCACGATAAAAATTTCCATATTCTACCCAAAAACTTAAGTTAGTGAGTAGGTGGATTATCCACGCTTATAAACCATCCCACCACACTCGCAACTAGCAATTTGGTAATCCCAACACGCCCCTACAAACGAAGCTCATCTGGCCAAAGCTTGGATGGGTTTCCGCTTTCCCAACGTGCCACGACATAGGTTGGGCAATGGGCCTGAGGTCTCGCATGAGCAACTGGCTCTGATACCTAATAGAAAATTACCGTATCCTACCTAAAATCTTAAGGTAGTGAATAGGTGGATCTTCCACACTCATAAACCAAACCAACCAACTTGCAACTTCCAATGTGGGATTCTCTTCAACACCCACCACCAAAAAAGGGACCATGTGAATGAAAGCAGATGAAGAAAGAACAAATGTGAACCCCGTTAAAAATCAAAAGTGAAGGTTTATTCTTCTGAACAATGATCAAAAAGTGAACTATGCACATGTAGTTCTGCAAGGCTAATTAACAATGCAAGAACAGACCTGTGTATCGGGATCTTTCAATTTGATCATCACTTCTGACATAGCACGATGGCAAACTTTGCAGCTATCTTCTTGTACCTGCAAGAATAAAGCTACAATATCTGTACATAGATTGACCTTCTGACAGAATGTCTCTGGCTCGATTGAGGAGACCTCAACGAAGAAGATGGGAGCATAGTAGTCCACCAAAGTAAGGCACTGCAATATACAAACATGGATATCTAATTATTAGGCACCAGCAAGCAATTTAGCACTTGTAGCGCAAATGTTTCTACCTGAGGTTAGCCTAGGCAATCAGGTAGAACTAAAACAAACTCACACGTCCCAGCATAGTGCATGCAGAAAAAAGATTCAGCAAAAACTTAGGCGGGCAATGAATGGAGAGAGTTTCTAAGGCATTAGTAGATCAGTTCGTATGAGCATGGAAAGTGAGATTAGATAGTACTCCATACAACTGCATAACACACGACTAAAGAGCAAAATCATGGCAAGAAAATGGCAACGGACTAAAGTCAGGTGACTGGTAGGGCGGAATATACAAAACAGCTTCAACTAGAACTTTCTACCATAAAAAATGCAAGTACCTGTTGCTGGAAAGTAGGGACACGGGAGCATGACTGGTGAAGGATTTCGAGGATTTCAGATTGAGTCTTGTTCGCAGATATATAGTCAAGTGCCTGAGCAGCAAACTCTTCACATAGTGTGCAGACCTGATCGTTCTTGACAAACTCAACTTGCCCTTGTCTTTTTGTTGCCATATCTGAAACAGGAAGCCAATGAATATCACCAAAAAGAACAAGCCAACTACAAACTAGAATATGAAAACATCAAGTGCATTTCTCGAGCGAAAAACATACCTTGTATGTGAGAGATCATCGTGGTCTTTACGGAAAAATCAGTGGGTGCTATAAGTCGAGCAGCGCAAGCACCCCAGCCACCACCACCCAACAGAAGCACGACGAAGATCCAAAGCCTCGCGTCCATTGTTTCCTGGGGCAACAGAAACACACACAAGCATCAATACCAAGGTGGGATGCTGCTTCTAACATTCAAAGCACAAGAGCAACAACAAGGCAGGATGTCAGAAGCCAGAAATTGCTTCAAGTCGATCCATATTAACGCGAACAACAACCATAACGAAGCACACGGACGTACGACCCAGAATCCGAGATACCGCGAGTAACAAGAGCCCAGTAATCCCAAAAAGGGTTCCATAATCAAGTACAATAGCTGCTAATACCCACAATTAATTCAGAAAAAAGAAAAGAAAAGAAAAGAAAAGGAACACATCAAATCCAGCGTCCAATTAATTAATTCCCTTTTGATGAGCTCAATTAGATACGAGTAAGTATAAGATCAGGTATCCATTAGTCTCACCACCCATATAACCCCCAAAGCCAGCGATCGATCAGAACAAAAAAGGTCACGCAAATAGCCCCAAACCCTAGAAATCGGAGAAAGGGGAATCCAATTCAAAACAGAGAATTGAATAGTAATTACCTGAGATTGGGGGTTGGGCGTTGAATAGAAATTGAATTGAAATCCAAGTTCAATAATATTAGATGTGTGTGTGTATATTATATATGCACACACTTTTGTCTTCTATTAATAAATAAATAAAATAAAATAAAATAAAATAAAGTAAAGAGGGAGGGAGGGGGTATTGGAATTCTAAACTTGTACGTTACTAAAACCTGTGATTCGGAATTTTGGATGTGGCCTCGCTGCGCTGGCCGGACCAATATTATTATTATTATTATTCTATTTTATTTTTATTTCCTTGTTCTACGAGACGACGCTCCAGGTTAAATAATTATTTGTAATGCGGACCCTAACTTCCCAGGTATGTATGCTTGTTTGTTTGTTTGTGTCATGACAGTTTTTTTTTCCACGTTAAAATGTCCATCTTATTATTAGTAGTCGTTGTTATTTTATATATATGATATAATGTCGTCCAAGCAAAGTACAATTAAAAATTCTAAGAAACAATCAAGTGATAGCAGCAAGCATATTCCCAGCAGCAGCTAAAAGAGATACAATTAGCCACCCCCTGACAAACTACTTAATTGGAACCCAATCTAGTCTATATTCATGATGACCTGAGACCAAAAGACTAAAAAACATCAAGTTGGGTCAAGAAGATTCAACATAAATTATTTTGAATGTGGAAAAAAAATGTACGCGAAGAAGAATTATCCAAAAAAAACTTTGAAATTACGAAAAAAGATCGACGTGCATAAATATGACCTCATATTCAGTTATAAGATTGATATTGTTTTGTTACTTAATGTTACTTGTTATAAAGACAAAGAGACATCATTCGACGAAATGTCACATTCCTCCACATTGTGCCCCCTCTTTATTTTTTTCGACCGAATCCTTAAATAATAAGAGAACAGAATCATGTTAGT
The DNA here is from genome assembly GCA_012979155.1 of Hypericum perforatum. Taxonomy (NCBI): domain Eukaryota; kingdom Viridiplantae; phylum Streptophyta; class Magnoliopsida; order Malpighiales; family Hypericaceae; genus Hypericum; species Hypericum perforatum. The sequence continues at coordinate 19,232 of SOPF01026709.1, read as the reverse complement.
AGTTTTATGGGAAAATAATGTAAATAATTCTAACTAAATCAAAAGGCTTCTCCTGCAGCCAGGTCTTTTTGAGATTTTCCAGCCAGATTAAAGAGTATAAAAAGTTGCATTGAGAACAAACAGGATTGTCATGCACACAAAAAAAAAAACCATTCAACGAGCATAACGATGGAGTACGTCATAACATAGACACTTGACCAAGTGTTGATAGCGAGTTAATAAATAGACATTAAAATTTAGAGGGATATAGCCCAGAGAAGCTACACAAGACACTATGGTTATAAGAACATTAAATGTCACCGATAATAGCATAACATTCATCGAGTAAACCGAAGGATGGGCTTCCATTTCATGCCAAACTTGCCATTTTTCATTTTTGCATCTGCAGTTGACAAATACAAACAAGTCATATAAACAATATACTAAGCATACAATAGATAAAGAGGACATCAACTCTATGAACAGAAGCCATACAAATACCAAGGAATTCAAGCAAAGAGCATGCACTGAGTTTCAAAAAACCTGAATTTCCTACATCGAGAAAAAAGTGAAGCACCAGAGAAATCCAAAATCACATCGTGTTCTCAAATAATAATATTGTCTCTCATTGAAACAGATGTAAAGGTAAGGCAATCTATTCCCGGATAATTTTAGTAAACTGCATTTCGTTTGAGCTGTTAAAATATTTGAAAGAAAAGTAAACTTAATATATTGTATTAAGTAGTTAATGTTAATGTGTTTTTAAAATTTCAGTTTAAAAATTTCCTAGTTAAATTACATCCATTTTCAGTAGGAAATTTTCAGGGGTATCCATTTCAGTTTTCTAACATATGAAGCTCGTAGCCGAATGTGCATTCTTTTCGGAGGCCTGGAAGCCGAATACTATGTGTCTTACATCAGTGCTTAAATATTACAAAGGAGTGCAGAAAAGGTCATAATTTTAAGACAAAATTTGAACTATTTTAAAATGGCAAGTATCTTTACATCCGTTTGGATAAACACGTGTAAAACCTAACGGTCGTTATACCATTCCAAAAAATAGTCCAAACAAATTTATGACTCATTGAAAACACATTAAAATGGAATGTGGTTGTAAATTGTCACCTGTAATGTCGTGGGACAAATAAATGAGAGAAAACACATTAATATAAAAAAAAGAGTTTTGGCGGGGGATACCATGGTGCACCAAAGCATATTATACCCCGGGAAACTTTTGTTCACCCCATACACCACAATCATTAATTTTATTAGGTATTTGACAACCCACTGCATGAGAACTTTAGTATCACGTCAAAATTTTCATCACCATTTCTCACTCCTCTGTCTTTAAATTTCACAGCCACTATTACTACACTTCTTGAAATCTCATGGAAGTTAGTCTGTTGTCGTCTCTTCCTTTCCCACTTCTCTCATTAGCTTATCTCTCTCTCACAACTTTGTAAAAGATGGTGGAAGACCTCTCCAAAAAAGAGTTCCATGTTATGATTTATGTTCCTGTTATGAAGCCAATCTTGATGCAAGGAGTTTCTATATTTTTGGAGGACATATCAGGATGGAGGAATACTTGGTCTTGCCTTGTCCACCTGTCTGTAATCTGTAATCTGGTATCATGATGAGCAAACCTCTTTTTTTTCTTTTCAATTTTAATTAGTTTATAGAAATATAAATTTTCTTCCTTTTTTTTGCTTGCCTCACTTATTTTTTTTTTTGTTTTTGTATTATCCAAAATTTAAGTTGTTTTTTTTATTATTTGAAACTGAGTAAAACCAAATGGATATTAACTTTTACAATAAAGTTATTATGTGGCAATGTTTATTTGAATGTTCTAATTGCTCTTTCATGACTATTTTAGGTAATAAGTTTTTCATGTACAACTACCCCTAAAATAACTTATTTCTAGTAAGTTTTTTAGGCATAACTTGAATAATTAAATAAAATTTATTCATATTTTATTTCGCTAATGATAAAATTGACTTTAGCTAGTTTTTCTTATTTTTAAACTTTTGAATGCTGGGAAATGAGAGGGAAGATGTTGGTGCTCCTAAAAGGATTCCAATGGGAAGGTTATATAATCGAACTTAATAATATATATAATTTATTTTATTCTGATTTGAACTTGATGATCTCAAATTTTTATTCTAGGATTGTGAGAAAGGGAAGAAAGTTGAGACAATATGAATTCAACTACTTGATCCAATAAAGTTCTATGGGAATCCTCTGATAATTTGGTCTCTCTATTTATCTTCTTACAATAGATTAGTCTATATTGGCAAGTTGTATAAGGTGATAATATATTTGGTGTTATTACTGTTATTCTTATGTGGTGTTGGCTAATCATGAGTTAATTATGAATGGAGCATGGTATTTTGTCATATTAATTTTATTGTAGGATCTCTAAAATATTTGGCCACTCACATTTGATTAAAGTGTTAAAAATGAAAATGCCATAGTTATTGAAGTTGTTGATCAAGGAGCTCATAATAAGTCAATTATATTTTAACATATGCTATAAAAAATTTATTAATATGATATTTTAATTCTTGTTTTGTTATGTGTAGATTTTTGTTGGACTATAAAAATTGTTCATTGCATAGAGACTTATCATAACATCACAAATGTCTGAAGTTACAAAAAAAACGTTCCTACAAGACTTACTAAATAGTTTCAACTGATAGAAAAAAATTTGTTTTCAATGACTTGACAACAAATTTTTAAATAGATTATTAAAAAAATATTGTGTAAGTAAAAAGATTTTCCATGGAGATGATATTTTCTTCCTCATATGTCAAGGAATATAAGTATTGTTGTGTTATTCACCTTAACTTTTAAGATTTTGTGAAACATGCTAACCTATTATTTTATTCAATAAATTCAGAGAAAATCATCCCCACCATCTTTTAGGAAGTCGTGAGATAGATAAGAGACTATCATCTCAATTTATCATAGATAGTTTTTTTAATTCAATGAACAAGATACTAGGTTAGCATCTACAAGACCTTAAAAGTTAAGATGAATAACACAACAATACTTACATTATTTGACATATTAGGAAGAAACGATCCTCTCCATGGAAAATATCTTTCCTTACATAATTCTTTTTTAAGAATCCACTTAAAAACCCTTGTCAAGTCATTGACAACAAATTTCTTTGCATCGGATGGCAAGAAACTATTTAGCAAATCTTGTGTGGAAATTTTTATTTTAGCTTCAAGGGTTTGTGATGTTATGATGAGCCTCTATGCAATAGACAATTGATATAGCCCAACAAAAATCTACACATAACAAAACAAGAATTAAAATATCATATTAATAAAAAATTTATAGCATATGCAAAAATATAGTTGACTTATTATGAGCGCCTTGCGCAATGACTTCAGTAGCCATGTCATTTTCATTTTCAGCTCTCCATCAAGTGTGAGTGGCCAAATATTTTTGAGATCCTATAATAAAATCAATGTACAAAATACCGTACTTCATTAATTATTAACTCATGATTAACTAGTACCACACAAGAATAATATTAATAATACCAAATACATTATTATCTTATACAACTTGCCAATATATACTAATTTATTATAATAAAATAAACCAGAGAGATCAAATTACCATAGGATTTCCATAGAATTTCGTTGGATCATGTGGTTGAAATAACACTATCCCAACTTTCTATCCCTTCTCACGATCTTGGAATAAAAATTTGAGATCATTAGGTTCAATTCAGAATAAAATAAATTACCTACATTATTAAATTTGATTACATAATTTAACCATTGAAATCTTTTTAGGAGCACCAACATCTTCTCTCTCATTCCTTAGCATTTAAAAGTTTAGATTAAGTAAAACTAGTTAAAGCCAATTCCATCATTAGCCAATTCCATCATTAGCAAATATTTAGGATTAGTAATGGAACAAATTAAAATACCTTGTCTGATGGAATCTTTTTCGGTAAGACCATAATTTGTACAAGAGTGAGTGAAGAAAAATGAAGTCTGAAGAAGGTAATAATCGATTGAACCAATCCATATAGAAAAATCAACCTGAACTTTTGAACAAGCAATCATTCAGAGCATAATTCTCTAATTGCAATCACATAGAAAATTTATATGTTGTATAACAACAAATTGTATTACATAATAACAAAGAAGATAATTATAAAAATACAAATAAAAAGAACATCTCAACCTTATCACAAATAATTAAATGAGGATATATATTTTTTTAAAATACATCTTTCCAAACTATAAAAGGTCGAGAAGGAAAGATGATCAAACATATGGCAATAACCAGAGCAATTGGAGCAATTAGATTACGAACATGACATGATGAAACTTGGAAATTCTTCTCGGACAGAATATGGCACTGCATAATAACAATTGATTAGATGATATAACAATTCAAAGTAAATAGTAAGACCATAGAAGAACCAAATTAAAAAAGAATGGAACACTTGTAATCAACAAATTGGCAATGTGATACATGTCTCCTCATCGGAGATAGCCTCATCCACAATGTTGTCCAACGAACTTGTTTGAGACATAATTCTTATGAATAACCAAAATTTGCCTATAGTACACAGAGATAGTTGAATTTTTTTTTGGGAAAAAGGAACTAACTACAAGTAAGTAATAGCTCGTTAAAAACAAGAAACAAAAGAAATAGAAAGAATCAATCATCCATGAACTAAATAAGGAACAAGTAGAATAACCTCTAAAGCAAAAAAAACTAAAGTACATTAACTACATTGGGTCCATTAAATGAAGAGATGTAGGGCAACAATCAAACGGGGTATATGCAAAACTTTAAAAGATAATGGAAAAAATTAACTGTGCACAAAATAAGGCAAATGGATATACTATATTACCAATAACTTTTCAAGACTAGGAATTATGTGTAAAATGAGATGTCTAGAGTGGAGAAGATTGCGAATCCAACAACAAACGACTAGGTTGACTATTGGGGATGATCGAGAGAAAGGAAACCTAAAAAGCAACTTGTGGACACCGGATAGGGGTAGTTATAGACGAATAATTTATTACCTAAAATAGTCATAAAAGAGCAATTAGAACATTCAAATAAACATTGTCATATAATAAATTTATTGTAAAAGTTAATATATGTTTGATTTTACTCAATTTCAAATAAAAAAATAAGCAACTTCAATTTTGGAGAAAGCAAAAACTAAAACAAAAATTGAGGCAGAAAATTTTTTGGAAGAAAATGCTATATTTTATAAAGTAATTGAAATCCAAAAAAAGGAGGCCAACTTAGCAGGATACCAAACAGTGGATAAATCAAGACCAAGTTTTCTTCTGTCCCGACTTGTCCTCCAACGGAAATAAAAAAATTCCTTGCATCGAAATTGGCTTCACAACGAGAACAAAAACCATGAAATAGAAATCTGTCTTAGAGGGGTCTCTCACCATCTTTTAGAAAACCGTAAGAGAGAGGGAGAGAGAGAGATAAGAGACTCAGAAAAATAGGAGAGTAAGAGATGGAGACTCAACTTCTATGAGATTTCAAGAAGTATGGTAATAGTGGCCGTGGAATTTAAAGACAGAGAGAGTAGAGTGAGAAAATGGTGATAAAATTTTTGATGTGACACTAAAATTTACATGCAGTGGGTTGTCATATACCCAATAAATTTAATATGTGCATGCATGCATAGGGAGGGAGGTGGATACGTATTAGATGATTCATAATTTGGCGACACATAAGATGGGATGAGACTACTTTGACGTTTTGCCTTCCCTTCGGTGATATCATTGTTTCTCACATGCTTATAAAAAATAATGGTTGGATAGATTTTAAGACTCCCGCAATTAGTATTTTGCTTGGAACACGGAATTTGGGGCTGTGGTTACATCTAAACTAATCAAATTGATTTGGATAATTTAATGTTTGATCTACTGTTATTTTCAAGAAACAATTATGCACATTTAACCTCCACGTACTTTGTGGGTCAAACTAACTAATTTTGGGAACCAAATAGGTACTACCAAAGAGTCATCAATTTATTTGGTTCTTGTGAATTAATAGTTGTGGTGTATGGAGTCAACAAAAATCTCACGGGGTATAATATGCTTTGGTGCACCGTGGTATACCCGCCAAAATTCTTTTTGTTAGATTTATGTATTTTCTCTCCTCTCATTTATTTGTCCCACGACATTACAGGTGACATTTACAACTATATTCCATTTTTACCTGTCTTCAATTAATGAAGTTATTAATAATTTAAAGTTTCCTTTTAAAGAGAAACATTTATATGCGACCATTGGGAAATAGCAATTGAAATTATATAGTAGTCACATTCAATGAGTCATAAATTTATTTGGACTATTTTTTGACTGGTATAATGACAGTTAGGTTTATACGTGTGTTAGGTTTATACGTGTTTATCAAACGGATGTAAAGATACTTGCCGTTTTAAAATAGTTCAAATTTTGTCTTAAAATTATGACTCTTTCTGCACTCCTTTGTGATATTTAAGCACTTGTGTAAGACACATAGTATTCGACTTCCAGACCTTCGAAGGGAAGGTACATTCGGCTACCAACTTCATATGTTAGCAAACTGAAATGAATACCCCTCAAAATTTCCTACCGAAAATGGATATAATTTAACTAGGAAATTTTTAAGCTGAAATTTTAAACACATTAATATTAACCTTTACATCTGTTTCAATGAGAGAAAATATTATTATTTGCGAACACGAATTGTCCGTGACAATGTATGTGATTTTGGATTTCTCTGGTGCTTCACTTTTTCGTGTCGTAGGAAATTCAGGTTTGTTGAAACTCGGTGCATGCTTTTTGCTTGAATTCCTTGGTATTTGTATGACTTCTGTTCATATAGTTAATGTCCTCTTTATCTATTGTATGCTAAGTATATTTTTTTATGACTTGTTTGTATTTGTCAATTGCAGATGTACAAATGAAAAATGGCAAGTGTGTGGGTCATATCCCTCTTAAATATTCAATTTAGAACGTTCTGGTGCACAACGGTGTGCTTCTATATTGAATGTCTATTGATGAACTCGCTATCAACACTTGGTCAAGTGTCTATATTATGTTGTACTCCATCGTTATGCTCGCAAAATGTTTTTTTTGTGCATGACAATCCTATTTGTTCTCAATGCAACTTTATATATTCTTTAATCTGGCTGGAAAATCTCAAAAAGACCTGGCTGGAGGAGAAGCCTTTGGATTTAGTTAGGAAAGAACTATATTAGAATTATTTACATTATTTTCCCGTAAAAATGATTATGTTGTCACTTGTTATTTAAGGATTCGGTCTAAAAAAAAATTAAAGAGGGGCACATAATGTGACATTTGGTCGAATGATGATTCCTTGTCTTTATGACCAGTAACATTAAGCAGCAAGATAATATCAATTTTATAACTGAATATCAGGTCATATTTATGGATGTTCATCTTTTTTCTTGATTTCGAAAAAAAAAATTGGACAACTTTTCTTCAGGTGTTTTTTTTCGCATTCAAAACAATTTTTCTTGAATTTTTTTGACCCCGACTGGGATCTTCTTCCGTCTTTTGTTCTCCGATCATCATGAATGTAACATAAACTGGTTCCCAATGAAGTAGTTATCAGGGTGGCTAATGGTATCTCTTTTAGCTGCTGCTCGGAATATGCTTGCTGCTATCACTTGATTGTTTCTTTAAATGTTTACTTATACTTTGCTTGGACGACATAATATTATATAAAATAACAACGACTACTAAGAATACGATGGACATTTTAACGTGGACGGACGACGGTTCATTTTGTGGAAAAAAAATGTCATGACACAAACAAACAAACATACATGTGAAATTAGGGTCCGCATTACAAATAATTATTTAACGAACAAGGAAATAAAAATAGAATAGAATAATAAAATTGGTTCTCCTTCTCCTTCTCCTTCTCCTCGTCCTCGTTGCCCTCTCTCTCCTTCTCTTCGTCCTTCCCTTTCCGCTTCCTAAACTCCAACTCCTCGGCGACCGAAGAAAGGCCCTCGAAATTCACTTTAGCCATAATCGCCAAACCCTAATTTCTCCCTCTCTACTACCAATGGGCAAGCAGGCAGCTTAACAAATTCGCGCACGTGCAAAATATATAGTATGCTTTTCGGCCTATTGGGTTTTTGGATCCTAATAATATTAGACCCACCCAAAACAGGCGGTACGCCGTACCGGGTTTTAAAAAATGACCCGGAGGTTGACTCGGATTTGGGTCCGACCTCGAGTCAATCTATCCAATCAACCAAATCATCGATCAGACTAGAATTATTTTTTGTTCATATGTTAATGTAATTTTTTAAAATATAGATAGGTATATATGAAAATAATCTACAAATTTTAAAAAATATATAAATATATCAAATTTCCGGTCAAACTGCCCGGTCCATCCTGATTTTATGGGAAAATCACTCGGTTCGACTGGAAATTGGACAGTTCGCAAGTTACTATTTTTTCATGTAAACCCAGAATGTTCTGAGTCACGATTTGTGGTCCGACCGGTCGAACCACAGATCAGACCGCATTTTTTTAAAACCTTGCGCCTTACGCCTTGAACTCGTCTTTAGCGTCCGTCATTTCAAGTTCTGGGCTTTTCGATTAATGTTCTGATGAATTTTTTTAATGATTTTAAAATTTGCGTTTATATTTATTTCGTCGATAACTCTTTATGCAAAAAAAAAAGGATATTCATACCTACACACATAATCTCAACTGGTTATTTCATACGCGGATCCGTAGAATATGCTTATGTCTTAATTTTAGATACTGGTCACTTATAAGAGCTATCTATCCAACAAAATCAATATATTTTTTACAATCCGAATGAACTTTGACATCAATGTTGGCATATAATGGCATACTCCATATGTACAGCATGTAAGTTAAGATAATATTAAACAATCTTGTTCGATTGAGAAACATTAGAATGTGGAGAGGCTTATAAATTCAATGATGGGCCAACAATTTTGACTGATCCCACAACCAACTCCAGCAGATTCCATATTGTTTGTTTTATTATCTGAAAAATTCTACATCGTAGACTACTTGACTAAACGAAAAATTCTAATCAAATTATATGGAATACAGACATTATGGACATGTATTTTATTGCTTAAAAACATGGATGAGCGAGCTTTTCTCTGAAACACACCATCATCATTACGAGTTTTTTTGTTTGTTTGGTAAAGGAATGGTGTGGTTCATTATGAGCTGTATCTCATTAACCAGTAAGTAGTAAGCGTTGGCCCGTGTTAACTTATTGAGCTGGTGGCTTTATTATTATGATGACATTTATTTGGAGCCTGCCTGGGAAGACTATCATCATAATATTACATTACATTACGCTCTTTGGGATTA
>SOPF01026708.1:10396-80357 GCA_012979155.1 Hypericum perforatum | reverse complement strand
GGATCCTTAATCCAACGTTGGACTTATATGTGAAATAATTATGTAATGGGCTGTCATATTCGGTTTAGCCCACTTAAAAGTGATCAAATAAGGTTTGGGCTTTAATGTATCTAATAGGGTGTGGGCCTTTAATGTGTAGAGATATCAGGCAAATTAGGGTTTTGTGATGGGCAAAACCGTAATTACGGAAATTAGGGTTTACGCCTTATAAATTAGGGTCATGGTCCCCGAGTTAGACAAGCCGCTACATTACTCTTCCCATTGAGATTAGGTCAGTGAGAACTAAAGGAACTCTCTGAGGTTTGTCATAACTCGGAAGGCCATCCCGTCTTCCGCGATTACGTTCTTCGCTATGGATTCAGGTACGCTTCCGCATTCGGTTAATCTTAATAATTTACATGAGATCTTTGGGTTATGGATTACAGTTTAGATAAATCCTAACATTAGCACCAACTACGATTGCTCTAACTTGTAATATAAAGTATTCATTTTTGATAAGACGTATGTAATATATAATATTCATTTCTGATAAGACATAAATTCTCTTGACCGGCTGTTTCTGGCTTAACTTTAGTGTGAGCAATCTTATTTGGGTGTAGTTGTATCAATATCTTTTACTATTGATTTGGTTAACAAATTGACAATTTATTCAAACAAATAGTTATTCAATAATAAGTGCAAATCAATAAAAATTAATTTTTATTGTTCATTAAATAAAGAATACGGAATCGATTGCCTCATGGTTTCAGGCAACATCAATAAATAAACATTCAATTATTTAAGAAGAAATCATCACCCCGTACATGACAACTTTATTTATTGTCTAAAATATGATTGAGAAACTACTGCATGTCACTACCAATCAACTAATAATGACCGTCACATTCATATGTGCCCCAATGAAGACAATTCTGATTAGGCAATGGGTTCCATCCAATTGCACAAAGTGCAGTATCAGTCGCGTTCCAAGCACATATTCCACCTAGACAACCTTCTACCTCTCTTCTTGAAGCGTAAACTGTACAACTATAGCGTGCTGTTTGGTTGACTTGTTGAGCATCTTTCCATACCCAACTGAATCCGCAATGGAATAACTTTTCTTTAAACCACGATTCATGGAAACTAAAATTATAACTTGAATCAGGTCCCGTGGGTGGTAGATAATGAGTACCCAAATCATCTTCTTTAGATATGCAGTGAAGAGTGAGCCATCGACCATAACTAAGAACATTGTTAATAACGACTGTAGTTTCTGGTAAAGAACCAGACTTGTCACTTCTACTAATCAACATTGTACTACTAACAGTCATAAACAAGATTGATGTCACTTGAAAAATAAAAAGATAGAAGTTATTAGCCATTTTAACTTTGCTCTCTAGATTTGTCTTACAATTTCAATTGTGTTTAACTAGTAGGTTGAACTTATTTATGTACAAATCCTAAACCCATACATGTAAGGAAATTTATGAACGAGAAAATGTACATGGAAGTTTTTAGATGCCTACTATTCTTATAAAAAAAACGGAAATGCAAGTTACCATTCTTATTTATGAACAAAACCCTCATCCCATAAATAGAAGAAATTTTTGAAGGATAAAACGTAAATGGAAGTTTTTATATGCCATCTATTCTTATCAAATATGGAACCGCAAGCTACCATATTTTTGTCATTTTCATAAGTTCCGGATCTCTATTTTAACACTAGGTATATTTAAAAATGGATTCGTATTTTAAATGATATTAAAATTAAATTATTTTTTTCATTTTATATAGGATTATCATTTATATTTAGTACTAATATCATATTTCTCCTAAATAGAAGAAAATTTATTTTGGAGAAAATGTAAATAGAAGTTTTTATATGCCTTCTATTCTTATCAAATATGGAGTTGCAAGTTACAATATTTTCATCACTTTCTATAAGTTCGAGATCCCTATTTTAAAACTAGGTAAAATTAAAAATGGATTCATATTTTTAATGTATGTAAATTAAATGTTTTTCATTTTATATAGGATTATCATTAATATTTAGTACCAATATCATATTTCCCCAAAAAAAAAGAAAATTTATGAAGGAGAAAATGTAAATGGATGTTTTTATATGCCGTCTATTCTTATAAATATGAAATTGCAAGTTACCATATTTTCATCACTTTTCATAAGTTTCAGATCCCTATTTTAAAATTAGGTATATTTAAAAATGAATTTTTATTTTTTATGTATTTAAAATTTAATTATATTTTTCATTTTATATAGGATTGTCATTTATATTTACTACCAGTATCATATTTCCCCTAAATAGAAGAAAATTTATGAAGGAAAAAATGTAAATGGAAGTTTTTATATGCCATATATTCTTATAAATATGGAATTGCAAGTTACCATATTTTCACCACTTTCCATAAGTTTCAGATTCCTATTTTAAAACTAGGTATATTTAAAAATAGATTTGCATTTTTAATGTATTTAAAATTTAATTTTTTTCATTTTATATAGTATTATCATTTATATTTAGTACCAATATCTTACTTCCCCTAAATAGAAGCAAATTTATGAAGGAGAAAATGTAAATGGAAGTTTTTATATGCCATCTATTCTTATCAAATATGAAATTACAAGTTACCATATTTTCGTCATTTTCCATAAGTTCTAGATCCCTTTTTTGAAATTAGTTATATTTAAAAATGGATTTGTATTTTTAATATAATTAAAATTTAATTATTGTATTTATTTTATATAGGATTATCATTTATATTTATTACCAGTATCATATTTCCCCTAAATAGAAGAAAATTTATGAAGGAGAAAATGTAAATGAAAGTTTTTATATGCCATCTATTCTTATAAATATGGAATTACAAGTTACCATATTTTCATCACTTTCCATAAGTTCCAGATCCCTATTTTAAAACTAGGTATATTTAAAAATGGATTTGTATTTTTAATGTATTTAAAATTTATTTTTTTTTCATTTTATATAGTATTATCATTTATATTTAGTACCAATATCTTATTTCCCCTAAATAGAAGAATATTTATGAAGGAGAAAATGTAAATGGAAGTTCTTATATGCCATCTATTCTTATCAAATATGAAATTGCAAGTTACCATATTTTTGTCATTTTGCATAAGTTGCAGATCTCTATTTTAAAACTATGTAGATTTAAAAATGGATTCGTATTTTAATGTATTTAAAATTTAATTATTTTATTCATTTTATATAGGATTATCATTTATATTTAGTACAAATATCATGTTGAAAATATATACGGTTCCCATCTATATTTATTACATGTATCATAATTTATTGAAGTTTAATTTTGTTCGCTTTTTTGTCCCTTTCTATAATTAACTACGTGATCCTTATTTTATAGATAGTCATATTAAATTAGTAATTACAATTATCTGAGTCGCATAAAATTTTTGGAATGAGATTCCCCCGGCCCCACATATATGTTAGGCTAGGCCCAGCCCATTCAGTTGATAAGCTCTCCTAAACGGCCCCGTTTCTTTATCGTTTTGTTATTTGCTTAATTCCTAAGCTTCCCGATCAACGACCCACCCACTTTGGAACGAATTAAAATAATCTCGGAAGGAAATTAGCAACAAAAATAAAAATAAAAAAGGGAAAGAGGGGATCGATGCAGGGGTGGTTCACGGGGGGAGGAGGAGGGGCGGGAGAGGGACAGCCGGCGATGTCGGGATCGTCGTCGCTGTTAGCGGACTGGAACTCGTACGCGGCGGCGGCGGCCTCCGAGGAGGAGGGATCCACCGGCGGTTTCGGCCTCTTCGACATTGAATCCGCCGTCCGCTCCGCTAACGACACTGTTTCCGGTACCTTCAACGTGTATGCACCACTCCTTAGCCTTTATTTCTTGTCTTCATTTTTTCCGCGTGTGGAGCTAGGATTAGATTTAACCTAAAAAGGCCTAATCGTTAGTGTGCCGTTGGATTAGAATCTTCGTATCCGACTCGAAACGAGTTATTCCTCTTGTAAGTTTGGCCGCGATCGATGCGTGAGTGTCGTGGTAATGGTTTTAACTGAAATTTGTTCCACTAAATTAGCTGCCTTAAGAAGCTAGGATAAGGTTTAGGGTCTAGGACTATTGGATAGAATCTCACATGCGAAGTCGGATGTTGAAGTCGGAAGTTGCCAGTAAGTTGGGCTAGTTTGTAAATGTGGAAGGTGTCCACATACTCGCTGCCTTAAGATTTAGGATAGGATATAGAAATTCCTATTTGATATCAGAGCCAATTGCAACGACGAGACCATGGCCTGCTGTGCTTACAGGAGCCCCCTTTGAAATCACGAGAGGCACAATGAAGCTCGTGCAAACTTCAGCCCGATTGGCTTCGTTTGAGAAGCCAATATAATTCACAAGATTTATGCCTAACGTTTGAGAATGGAATGAATATTTACTTAGGTTTTACTGGTGTGATCAAGACTTGGATGTTTTTGCGAGGTTCTGTTTAGGTGGTTGATGTGTTTTGACTTAGAAATCCAGAGCGTTTTTTGCAGTGTTTCGAAAGGAGTGAGAGAAATACCTGGGAGCTTGCAGTCCGCCACCAGTAGTATCCCTTCCGGGAAAGCTCTTGTCTACTTTGGATTGTTCCTGGCTGCAGGGGTGTTCTTCATCTTCATCGCCTTCTCCCTCTTCCTGCCTGTTATCGTGTTGGTGCCCCAGAAGTTTGCCATCTGTTTCACCCTCGGCTGTTGTTTTGTAATCGGCTCCTTTGTTGCTCTCAAGGGTCCCCAGAGCCAGTTCTCTCACATGACTTCCACTGAGGTAATCTCCCATTCTCACTGTCGTTCCCCCCCCCCCCCCCCCCTCTATTCTTCATTTTGGCATCTCTAATCTGATTTGTTGCTCTCTGGTGTCTGCTTCTCTTCTAATTATGTACAGAGGCTTCCTTTTACACTGGGTTTCCTTGGGAGTATGATAGGCACTATATACGTGTCTATGGTGCTTCACAGCTACATTCTTTCCGTGCTCTTCTCCGTAATACAGGTATCATTCGTAGCTAGATTTTTTCGTATCTTTTGGTAGATGTTTTTCGAGACTGGAAATCAAATCAGTGTATAATTTATGTGGACTGTTCTTGCAGACGAAAATTCGCAAACATACAGTATCTTAAATTCCTGATCTGTGATGTGCAATGTGGTTTTTCTTTTGCAGATTCTTGCGCTTGGATATTACGTGATTTCTTACTTCCCGGGCGGTTCTGCGGGTATGAAGTTTCTTTCATCCTCCCTTGTGTCGACGATCATGAGATGTTTCGGGAGGTGACCAGTTGTGCCAGAGCTTGCGACCCTGTTGCTGTATATTTCAACTCTGTTTTGTCCCCGACGACGGGCGAGGTTTGGAACTCGGACGAGCGAGGGAGGGAAAGTAGTTTCATATGATTGTCGCTACCAACTGTTAATGGGGGATATAAACTGTATCATCTCGTTTCTAAATCACTGATAACATGGTATTGGAATGATGATTGATGAACATTCAAGGTGCGGAATCCGCAGTCTTGACGTTACAATCGCAAATTAATTCATCATCATCAATGCTTTAAAAAGATACGAAAATTAAGTGTGCTATATTCGAAATTACTCTTGTTTGACCCATCACTTTTTAGAACTTAGATAATGTGGCTTTTTAAATCACCAAAAGTCGTTGTATATGGGCCTCAAATAACATAATCAAAAGCAAAAGTCCAACTACGCAGGTGTGTTTGACTATTTGACACTATCATTAGAATTGGAATAAGTTGCTATGCTTTATGTAAAGGATGCTGTTTAATAAGTCACTCCTCTTGAATCTTCCACTTCACTCGCATTATCTCTAATCCAATACCGTATATTTTAGGGACTGGATTCGGTCCTGGAAGTGATTTCCAAGACCGTCCTAGAACTGGTTTTTACAATATATTCAAGTGGTTTTGGCAAAATCAGTTGAACATACTAAAAAAACCAGTTGAACATATTAAGAAAACCAGTTGAACGTACTACGAAAACCAGTTGAACATACATACGAAAACCAGTTAAACATATAGAAGAAAACCAATTGAATATTTTGCTGGAAACCACTTGAACATTCATTTGGGACCACTTGAACATACTAAGAATACCACTTGAACATAATAAGAAAACTACTTGAACATTAACTAACAAACCACTTGAACATACTAAGAAAACCACTTGAACATAGTAAGAAAACCACTTGAACATACAAACAAAACCACTTTAACATACTAGGCAAAACCACTTAAACATAAATTGGGAACTAGTTGAACATACTAAGAAAACCACTTCAACATACTAAGAAAACCACTTCAATATACTAAAAAAATCACATTCGATTAATTAACAGTCGATAATTAATGCTTGATAATTAATATTAGTAATTAATGGTAATTAATTAATAGTTATTAATTAATTAGGATTCTAATTAATTAGTTAATGCACTCCCCCTCCCTTTTTTCTTCCCCGTCTCACTTTTCTCTTCCAGGATGGTCCTGGGCCATATTGCCCATCCAGGACTGAATCCTGGCCCTATATTTTTTAAATACAAAGGGACTCGTTTTAAGGAAACCAAATCCTGAAATTAGGGAAAGATTACGAGATTAAGATTGTAATGAGGGGACATGGGTGCATTTGGCTATTTAATTTGGGGCCATATGCATGAAAACCTACAGTATTAAAAATTGCATAGATGAATTTGGGTTGAACAATAATTAAGCCCACGTACGAAAAAGAAATAAACATTTAAGGAGAAGCCAAATTTGAGTTCAACCGGGGAAAGTAAAGCATCTCCATCAGTGCATTTCTGGGGCAGTGCAATAACAACGAAAGTGAAAAGAAAAGATAGAAAACAAAAAGAGGATCGGCGAGGAAATATCAAAATATTGAAACTGGCGTGGAATGTATAAATCTTATTGGATTATGACTCGTAATGTGTATAATATATAGAGCTAGATAAGTCCATGGTTAACCAATACATATATCAACATGGTACTAAATTTAATTTTAATTTGATTTTCTAGTAATTTCAATATTTATTAAAAATATATATCCGATTTGAATTTTGAACATAATTATGTATGCAATGAGATAAAAGAATTGTCCAGTTCGTAAGTAGTATTAACATTTTGAAATTGATAGATGTCCATAGTTATAAACCTTTACATTTGATACAAAAAGAATGTTGTAACAACTAACAAGTAGTACACATTGCGATTTGGGTTATTTCTAAATAATTCAATGATGATAAATAAGAAAGGTGGTACCAAATTCACATCCTAGCCGGGTAAAGTAATCATGACATGATTTTGGCAAAAAAATTGCGAGAATAATTGAACTCGCAATAGTTGTCAATGTAGGACATGCATTTTGGCAAATTATTAAGGGTCAAATCTATCAAAAGCTTGAAAGAGAGAGAACCAATATTTAAAGAGACACGAAGCATATGTCTTCGAAACAAAAATAAATCCATATTAATCCTTATCCCCTAGTTGGAAAATGCGGACCCATGGTGATTTAATTGACGGGATTTCCATTAAGCTCATAGACAAATTTTATTTTGGGTCCATTAAGCATGGTGTATTATTAGGGGCTTTTGGAGAAAAAAGGGGTCATAATAGGGTTGCAAATCTTGTTTGAAATTCCTAAAGCACGTGTGGGTCAAAAACTGAAAACTAAGTCTTTTTGGTACGGCCGATGAAATTTAGCTGTTAGCTGTTGGCTGTGAGCTGATCAACTGTTGGTTGATACTACTGAGTTAATAGCTAATATCTGATTTTTGCAAAAGTATTTGGTAAACTAGCATTGCATGTTGCTGTTGGGTTGTAAAATTACTTATAAGGGTACTTGAATAATAAACATCATTCTTTAATATTTAATATAATACATATTATTTATATTTATGCTTTTGTCAATTAAAAAAGTGTCTCTCTTAATTTAATATTTAATGTAGTGCATATTATTTATCTTTATACTTCCGCCAATTTAAAAAATATGTCTCTTAATTTAATATTTAATATAGTAATATTTAATATATATTTCTATGTTTTGCCAATAAAAAAGTGTTCCTTTAATTTAATATAATAATATTTAGTATTTATCTCTATGTTTTTGCCAATTAAAAAATGTCATTCTTAATTTAATATTTAATTAGGAATTATCTGACTCAATGGCTATTTAGTAATTTGAATTTATAACAGTTATGAGTTA
The DNA here is from genome assembly GCA_012979155.1 of Hypericum perforatum. NCBI lineage: Eukaryota > Viridiplantae > Streptophyta > Magnoliopsida > Malpighiales > Hypericaceae > Hypericum > Hypericum perforatum. The sequence goes on along the minus strand of SOPF01026708.1, from coordinate 72,136 downwards.
AATGTAACAGCTGTAAATTCTAATTGTTAGAAAAATTGGCGTTTGAGTTCCAACAGCTGTTTTTTTTAATTTACCAAACACCAAAAAATCGGTTGATAGACATATGTCAGCAAACCACTGATCCCTAACATCCAAACCAAATATCCACTAAGTCTCAATGATGGCTCAACTTAAAATACCATGCCACAAATTAGAGGTAGGGTTCAAAAGTAATTGTACAATGGTCCTACCAAGTTAGAAAGTTTGAATCAATATAATTTGATCAATCAAAGTTTCAACCCTGAAAATGACATTCAGGTGCACTAATATTGTTATGAGTTTTTTGTTGTTATTTGTAGTTCAAAATGAATCGAATGTGTATTGGTTGATACAATTTTCTTATAAAATTAATAATGTTAGTGGACTCAAGTAATTTTTAGTGTGTAAGTTAAAAAAAAAATTAAAATCTGATCAGATGAATATATTAAGATCATACTTTGGAACCTTACTAAAATATTTGTTGATGTCCATCCTTGGTCTCCTCTCTAATTTTAGTCCCTTGTGAGCAACTCGTGGTATGACAATAGCAAACCCAAAAAAACTGAATCAAGAATGCAATGCAATTAGGTATAATTAAAGTTTTCCCATCAGATGAAGGGAGGGAAAATTACATGCTAGGTTTTTTTACTGTTTATGCCGCAATTAATTTGGAACCCGGAGATTGGGTAATTTACTGCGGAGAAGTGTGGAAACCAAAGATTCTAATTCATACTATTATCATATATAATCTTGTCACTGAGCTATGTAATCTTTTGGTTATATATAAAAACTAATTCATGTTTAAAAAAACTGATAAAAGCCTACGCATGTAAGTGCTTATCCACTAGATGCAACATCCATACTTTAATTTCTGAGCCTGCTCCTAATTATCCAATAAAAAACCCATCAAAACTTAGATCAAGTCACGTGAACCCTTGCTATCTTTCCACAACATCAGATTCGAATTCCCTCAAATTGATTATAAATTTTCCGGTCAAGAACATTTTAAGGGACCAGGTTGTGTGTTTCTCTCTCCTGATTAGATCTACAGCAGAATATTAGAGGTAAAATATACACCATAGGGTCGATTTAGATCCATCTTATAGTGCTACCGCTTTAAATGACATAATGGCTGTCACTCTGACATAATATGTACATAGTATTTTTAAAATTGGACTTTGCAGTATTCCTTATTTAATTTTCTGTGTGGTAGCTAGTGACACCCAACATGTACATACGAGTTAGATTAGTGCTCACTTAGTCACATAATATGTTAAAAATCTGAACTCGGGAAGCAGCTTCCTAAAATATTGATATCCGACCATTCGACATATAGGGTTTGGATCATCTTCAATTTAAATTACTGATTTTTCTAATGAATATCAGAATATCAAATAGTGTGCAAAAATATGTTTAAGAAAAATTGCAGATATGTGCATATAAGGTATCTTTTGTTCTGGAAATTTAACTTCCACATTGGAAAAGTGAAAACTACATCAACCGCATTTGGGTATTTCATTTTAAGATTTAATATATAACACAATGGTATATAACTTAGCCTCCAAAACAGTCTTTCCTCCTGGCTAGTGCCTTAAAACCAGAAAAAGTACCATAATGGATATACAATAATATACATTAAATTTATAAATATTGCATAATATGTGAGAGGGAGACCATTTATTCGTTTCTTCTTTTGATGTTTTTGGTGTCCATATTTTATTTCTAAAAGTTAGGTTCACTCACATATTACATTTTTCTAAACACAGCATATTTCCTCTCTCTCTCTCTCTCTCTCTCTCTCTCTGTTTATATATGTATGTATATATATATATATATATATAAAATATTGTGTGTGTAATATGGTATTAACACATCAAAATAGTTGGTATTAGTTTTCTGATGAGAGGAGCTATGTAAATCTTTATCATTTAGGTGAAGAAACCTTTTGAGAGGTCCATTTAGTACAAAGGATCACGTGAGGTCATTTCATTTCACCATAAATGTCACAATTACAAGAACGAGCAAGATATCGCATTTCGGTTCTACAATGTGATACTGGATTCCAGAAATAATTCAAGTGATAAAGACATTTCATATAATTGGAACCAAAAGCGAACATACACAACGCCTGCTTTCCCAAATGAAGTCTTCTTTAAATAAGCTTTTCCCAAATGAAGTCAATTAGTTGGAAATGAACGTGAGATGTGCATGTCCAATTCACGTCATTAAAATAATTAATTACAATATCGTGAAATTCTCATACATATATCTGGAAAAAAACTACAGCTAATAAAAAGGTTGTCATTATGAAATTCACCGAGTAATTCATTAGTGAAAGAATTTTTATGTAAATTTATATAAACTTTAATATTTATATTCTAGATAGTATAGAACTACTTTTTTCCATGTTGCAACCGCGGAATTTCATTGTTGGAAGATCCCACGAGGAAGAGTACTCTTCGACTTGTGGACATTATCCAGTACTTTAGGTTTCTGTCGATGAACATTGGGTATAGAGGACCACGGAGGTTGTTACCTAGTAATTGCTTTGTCTCCATTTTTTTTGTGCTTCACCATCACTACGTACGGAGATAATTATTGCCATCTTTTTCAGGAAACTGTTCACTAATTTATTAACTTAGAACGCAACTTATGTACTATATATAACACTTATAATTCATATATAATATGATCTGTCATATGATATATATAGCAATATTCTCCATCAATCTGAATGTTAAAGAAAAAAAAAGGGTAGTATCTCCACTTGAGATCTCATAAAATTTCTGAATATAATATATGATTCAAATTTTGGAATCATCCAGCTCGTGATCTAATAAAATTCATTACTTTCGTTGGCCATGAATATATACATTCGTAACAAAAGTCCTCATGATTCATAATAAACTAGAACAGGATACGCGCTAGTCGACTAGATTAGGTTTCATTTGTTATTGTCCGGTTTTCTTTTGAATCGGTAGAGTTTTATTGTCGGGTATTCTTTTAAACCAAATTCGATTTAGCAGTGTATGTTAAGCTTAATCAACAGATAAATTATATCCAATTAGACCGCCCCCGACAGGGCAGCTCGTTTGCGGCCTAAAGAAACCCTTTACTTTTGATGTCCACTTACTTATTCCCTAGGTGAATGTGCAATTTCACTAATCCAATAAATTAAAACAAATCACCCATCTCTCTGTCTTAAGTAGGGAAAATCCTTGAGTTGTTTATTGGATGATACATCTTTTGAGATTTGATCCATAGCATTCTGGTGCATCCTTAGTGAATTAGGTACGGCATCGAGCCAAGTTGACTTTCGCATCTTTTACTTCCCTATTTCGGTGATTATTTCGATATATAAATGCTATTTTATATGGTAATCAATTTGAAAGTTTTACAACACGACCAAGTTTTAACGGTCCTAAGTCTCTCAATAGACCCTCTTCCGTGAGGTTCAACAGGTATAAATTTGAATTTTTTTGCTTTTTTTTAAGTGTGATTTTTCATCAACGAATTATAAAATCAATTAGTTTTAATATAACATGTTACAAAATTGTTCAACATAATCTCTAGTTTAATATTTATTATTTATTTTTATGGTTTTCACAACAAGTTAATGTTGATTATTTCCTATATGTTTGCTATATGACGGATCCGTGAAAAATGAACCAGTGGAAAGTTGTTCCGAGGGATGTTGCGACCACATCAGAATTTTCAATGGACCACCGTTGCTATTGAAAACATGATATAAGACAAAAAATGATTTATCTGATAGATGGTCTGTGCATAGGATCCATTGTGTAATTTTAGGATCAACGAATAATTTTACCATAGTCCGGAAATACAAAGTCACTTATCAGATAATAAAATTAGGAGGATAAAACAAACTTTGTAAAGTCTGCCATAAATATAGAAAACTAAACAATTCTACATAATATGTTCCAGATCCATGACTATTCTTTTTATATGGATCTGTATATCAATGCGATAATTTTATTATGAATAATATTCCTAGTTTAATTAAATCAATAGTTTAAATATTTTTCAACCACGATAAAATTTTGTCGTAGTCCACCTCCAAAGACAGCCTTTTTTCTTATTTTTATTTGTTTGTATTCCTTTGTAGTGGTTTCTCCATAATTATTTTTCAATTCATGGATGGAGCTGAAAGCAATTGCTGTTTGAATCAACTGTTTGATTAAGATAGACAACATGACGACTTAAAAAGACACACATTAATTACTTTTTTTTATAAACTTTCATACATTCAAGATAATGCCCAAACATATTAATGAAACGTAAGTAAGTCGGCTATTGAATCCCGATACGTAGAAATCTAAAAACATAAGTATTTTAGCATGTTTGTCCTATTAAACCAAATGTTTCTTAGTAAACTAGTCTAATGAAATAATTTTCCATGCAGTCCAAATCAAGAGAGTGAATGTGTACGTTTCTTTATTTACTACAATAATCATTTCCTTTGGTGCGAAATTACCGTGTTTCACCCTTAACAGATATATTTTAAGGTGATTTCTTACACCTAATTACAATAATTAAAATTTGAATTCTCAACTTTCGTCAATCTATTTTTAACTTTTTTGTAAGGCCAAAATGGCCTACTCTTGCCAAATAAAACTAGGATTAAAAAAGGTGAGTGTAAATTTTGGGGTTGGATTAAGTAATGAATTATTTTTTTTAACACAAAAACTTTTTTTGTAAAAATTCCAAATCTCAATAGTTACAGTCCAATATTGGTAAAAAACGGTCATCACTTTTAGGCTCACCCTACTGACTGGCTACGCAAGTAGGAAATATTTTTTCATGTGGGCCTATTTCATGTGGAGTTCTAGAGAAAATACAAAGGAAAAGGCCAAAAACCTCAATAGTAATCGCAATATTGACCATATATTTCGTTAATCTAAACCACTTGATATTTATATATAACACTTGATATTCAGATATCTATGCTTGTTAATGATATTTATCATATATTGGCGAAAAGGAGAGGACCAGAAAAATAATCCAACACAAGGAGCAGACACATGATTTGCACTAAAGCACAAAGAAATCACACCCCAATTAAATATATAATCCACATCCACCATCTACACGTCCCAAAAGAACATATACCACCAATGAGATTATTAAAAGAGTTAAATGGATCCAGATCATGTGCTTGCTTTTCTCCTATAAACAAAACATGGGTTTCCCCCCTCATCAATCCCAAACTGTTGTTGCCATCTCCAAGCAGCAACAATGTCTTCATCTCTAAGCAACCTTTTTCTTCTGCCTATAACCACCTCTCTCCTTCTTCTGCTTCTGTTGTTCCATCCTTGCAACTCCATTGATGAGCAAGGCCAAGCTCTTCTAGCTTGGAAGATGAGCTTAAACAGTTCCATTGCAATGGATACACTTTCCTCTTGGAACCCTTTAGACCAGAGCCCTTGCAAGTGGTCAGGAGTTACCTGCAATCACAATGGAAATGTCACAGAGATTGGATTAAAAGGAGTTGACTTCCAAGGTCAAGTACCCTCCAATTTGCAGCCTTTAAAGTACTTGCAGGTGCTCAGTATCACCTTGGGGAACCTCACAGGAGGGATTCCAATGGAGGTTGGAGACTATATGGAGCTCACTTCACTCAGTTTGAACGATAATTCTCTGTCAGGAGTGATTCCTGATGAGATTTGCAGGCTGAAAAACCTGAGGAGCTTAACCCTTAATGGGAACTTCCTTGACGGTTCTATTCCGTCATGTATTGGGAACCTATCCAACTTGGTGCACCTGGTCCTCTTCGACAACAAGCTCAACGGTGAGATTCCGGTGACCATTGGGGCATTGGTGAGGCTCGAGGTGTTCCGAGCTGGCGGGAACAAGAACCTCAAGGGTGAGCTGCCTCAGGAGATTGGAAACTGCTCCAACTTGGTCACATTAGGCCTTGCAGAGACCAGTATTTCGGGGAGGCTACCTACGACGATCGGGAAGCTGAGGAGGATCCAGACCATTGCCATTTACACTGCCCTCATGACAGGTCCTATACCGGATGAGATTGCAAGCTGCACCGAGCTACGGAGCCTCTACCTGCATCAGAATTCATTAACAGGTTCGGTTCCAAGGTGGATTGGAGAGCTCACCAAGCTTCAGAGCCTCTACTTGTGGCAGAACAACTTGGTCGGTACAATACCTGACGAGCTAGGCAAGTGCACTGACCTCACTGTGGTTGATCTATCGGAGAACCTTCTCACAGGAAGCATACCGCGAAGTTTCGGGAACTTGGTCAAGCTTCAGGAGCTTCATCTCAGTGTTAATCAACTCTCAGGTTCGATCCCGGTCGAGATTTCGAACTGTACATCTCTTTCTCAGCTTGAACTGGACAACAACCAGCTCTCAGGGGAGATTCCTGCTCTTATGTCAAATCTTAAGGGCTTGAACCTGTTCTTCGCCTGGCAGAACAATCTGACGGGCAGCATCCCGGAATCTCTCGCGGATTGTGAGAATCTTCAGGGCCTCGACCTGTCTTATAACAGTCTCATTGGTCCACTTCCAAGGAGAATCTTTGGTCTGCAGAATCTCACCAAGCTGCTGCTCCTCTCCAATGACATATCCGGGTTCGTACCTCCGGATATAGGCAACTGCACGAGCTTGTACCGGCTGAGATTGAACGACAACAGGCTGTCGGGTGTCATTCCCCCGGAGATAGGACGGCTAAAGGGCTTGAATTTCGTCGATTTCAGCAACAATCGTATCGTTGGAGGTATCCCGCGTGAGATATCCGGATGCCACAGCCTCGAGTTCCTCGATCTCCACTCGAACGGGCTCACCGGTCCTGTCCCGGATACTCTGCCTCAGAGCCTGCAGTACATGGATAGTTCTGATAACCTGCTCATGGGTCCGCTGCCCCAAACAATCGGATCGCTAACCGAGATGACCAAGCTGAACCTGGCAAAGAACCAGCTTTCAGGTACGATCCCGAAGGAGATACTCTCTTGCAGCAAGTTGCAGCTATTGAACTTGGGAGAGAATGGATTCTCTGGAGAGGTTCCAAAGGAATTAGGCCAAATTCCTGAGCTGGAAATCTCTCTCAACCTCAGCTGCAACCATTTCTCTGGTCGGATCCCTTCAGAATTCGCTGGCCTTGGCAAGCTAGGAGTACTTGACATCTCCCACAACAACCTCAGTGGGAATGTGGATGTTCTAGCCAGCCTCCAGAACCTTGTCTCTCTTAACATCTCCTTCAACGACTTCTCAGGTGAGCTCCCTGACACACCCTTCTTCAGGAAGCTTCCGGTCGACGACATTCAATCAAATCGCGGCCTCTATGTCTCCTCCGGAGGAGTAGTTACACCAGCTGGTGGCTTCGGACCTGGACGACACTCGAGGTCAGCACTAAAGCTGGTGATGTCGGTTCTTCTCAGCCTGAGTGGGGTATTAGTACTACTTGCGGTGTACGTGGTTGTTCGAGCGCGAATCGTTCGAAAGGAGTTAATGGAAGATGATAACTGGGAGGTGACATTGTACCAAAAGCTTGACTTCTCGATCGACGACATCATCAGGAACCTGACATCAGCCAATGTGATAGGAACAGGCAGCTCAGGAGTTGTGTACAAGGTGGTGATTCCCAATGGAGACACTCTGGCAGTGAAGAAGATGTGGTCGTCCGAAGAGTCGGGAGCATTCGAATCCGAGATCAGGACACTTGGATTGATCAGGCACAGGAACATTGTTCGGCTTCTTGGGTGGGGAGCAAACAGGAACCTGAAGCTGCTCTTCTATGACTACCTCCCGAACGGGAGCTTGAGCTCACTCCTTCACGGTACGAGCAAAGGCGGGGCAGAGTGGGAGGCAAGATACGATGTCGTGTTGGGTGTGGCTCATGCTCTTGCATACTTGCACCATGATTGCGCCCCAGCCATCCTCCATGGGGATGTCAAGGCAATGAATGTTCTACTCGGTCCGAGATTTGAGCCGTACCTGGCTGACTTCGGGCTCGCACGAGCTGTCAATTGGTGCAATGTTGATGACTTGGGAAAACCAGTTCACAGGCCTCAGCTTGCAGGCTCTTATGGATACATGGCCCCAGGTACCAACGATTGTCCAAGTCTTAACTACTTACTTTCGGGTTAATTTTGATATTGGTGGATTAATAATCATACTTAAATTGTGTTTTGTCTATGTCAGAACATGCATCAATGCAGAAGATCACAGAGAAGAGCGACGTCTACAGCTTCGGTGTGGTGCTTTTGGAGGCGTTAACAGGGAGGCATTCATTAGACCCAACCCTGCCGGGTGGTGCACACTTGGTTCAGTGGGTTAGGGACCACTTAGCCAGCAAGCGAGAGCCAGTTGACATCCTGGACTCGAAGCTCCGAGGCCGGTCTGACCCTACGATGCACGAAATGCTGCAGACACTTGCAGTTTCATTCCTCTGCATAAGCAGCCGGGCAGACGACCGGCCGTTGATGAAGGATGTCGTCGCAATGCTCAAGGAGATTCGTCACGTGGAGGGCGGCCGGCCAGATCCCGACATGATGTCAAAGGGTGGTGGCCTTACATCGTCCACTCCTGCCAGGATTGTAGTCTCACAAGCATCTTCCAACTGCTCGTTTGCTTACTCTGATGATTCAGTCTAACCATGGAACCACAGTCCAAGTACTTGTTTTAATCCCATTTTCTTTTATTATGATCATGATTGGTGACATCTTAGAGTCTGGATAGAAATTTCACTGTTAATTAGTGCCATAAGGGTGATGGTTTGCCATAGGGAATAGGGATAAGTAACTTTTACTTCGAATTGAAAGTTCGAATATAAACCAACGATTGGTTCTTTTGCTCCTATGTAATTAGTATTCAATGCAAGGGAATAATTTTTTTAACGGATTTGACTCGAATCTAAATTAAATAATTTTGAGATACCCAATAATTTTTTTTTTAAAATAAAAGACAGAGCATACCTCACGTGACAATGCTCTCCACATGGCCTCACGTTCCAAGCTCATCCTCACATGTTCATGTGGTGTCTGAGAGAGACTTTCCAGCGAGGAAAGGGAAAAACAAACAATAACAGGACACTTACAAAAGCATCTTCTTCTGTTAATCTTGATTTAGAAGGCTCCTCCTCTTTCTTGTCTTAATCCCAAAGCACATGCAAGGACAGGGCACAACCATTGTACTTATTACGTATAACTAACCGAACAAACATTGTCTTGGACGCCTTTTAATTAACCTTCACATGCAGATGATTTTATCCAACAGCCATGTTCTTTAACGTTGCGTTAACTACATGCCAAGTACTACGGGTTCGAGCCTAGCAATACTACAACCAGTGGTAAAATTTATCGAACTCATGATCTAAAGTTAAATTAAGAAAACTTGTTTAACCTTTTACCAAAAATATGACAGTGATTGAACCCTCGAAAGAAACTGTAGTCGGAGGAACCAAGTGGAGTGGGTGTCTGCTTTTAATTTATTTTTAACGGGTTTCAAATCAAGGTGGTGACAATTTACACGAGCACTTAATACCAAAATCACATCAAGACTTTTTTGCCCCAAGGTGGGATCCGGAATACATGAATCTGTCTTCTTTTCTGTCAAAGAAACCCACGGAAAGTCCTTTTTTGACTAAATCCTGAGAAGATTAGACAGGCACTGGCCAATGGCTGGTGCATCATGGTTGAATGAGGTCCAACATCGTTATACAGAGAGCCCAACTACCGACTCTCCAACTATGCTCGTACATGGAGAAAGTCTACTCCTTGAAACTTACGATTTCATGTTCTATTTAACTTTCTGCCAGAAGTTTTTTCTTCACTGTACTATTACACTATTGGTCACCAAGGAGTAATAAGCCTTTCAATGTGGTCGTTGCTGATTCACCCGGAATTCCACGTGTCTATATTCTCGAGCCAGAGCTTGGAATATCTCTGGTTCTGATATTTCCAAATGATGCTTCAAAATGGAGACAGCAACTGTTATCCCCACCCGGAGACATGCTATCCAAGTGATTTGTCATGCGGCCCACTTGGAGAAATGCGGTTCACCTACTCTTTCTTGTGTCACATCAGCAGCTATTCACTTCTCCTCGTGGAGACTACAAATGCTTTCGAACCATTATCATCATCATAATGCCCCATTTCCATTAGGATGAGCGAGTGCAGTGTAAAACTCGTTCACAGTGTTGCTCTTAAGTGCCCAACTTTCACGCGGAAGAGGACGATGGTGGCATTGGAAGTATTACATAAAGCCAACACCTTAGGGGACACAAACCAGTTTTACTGCATTTTTTGCGTCAACTATCACTCCCTTCTTGGATACAGCCTAAAGTTGATATTTTCCACCTATCAGTAATCGACAAAAACCAATGTACAAGAGAACTCGGACAAAACAAAGAACCACAGAGCACACCATATGCATGCAGGGGCATGTACCAAAGCGAATCAAACTCTCATAAAATCAATTCGTTCATATTTGCACACGAAGCTTCCAAAAGCTATATAGTTTCTTCGTAATTTATAACTCCAAACAAGTTATTCCTGGTGAAAAATTGAAACACTTGACAACCAATTACTGAAGAAGCAAAGGCTTGGGCCAGGACCAGGAGATATCAAAATGAAGAGCTTTTACAAAAAGCAATATCTCATCCAAATTCCATACATAATGTACTCCAAGGGTCACCAGACTTCACTAAAAAGGTTTAACTGGCAATAGATTATAAACTTAAGAACAACAAGCAGCAATCACTAAAGTATCAGTTCAGATATAAAGAGAGCCCAAAGTCGCAAAGAGGTGCACAAAGACATGATTCTCAGCATACGAGCTATGACTGATTAAGATTAACACCCTACACAATAGACACTAAAGCGGAAATTTACAGCTTGTTTAAAGTAAAATGCTTCTAGAAAATACACGAGAAATGACATACTCCATCTTAAAGTTGCATAATCAAGTAGACACACCTGCTCTTAGTATCAGTCATTAAGAACTCCACATTTTCAGGAAAAAACCTCTTCCTCGGCATCTTCTTTCGAAGCTCTGCAGCTGGATATGCACTACAGGACAAACTGCACGTCAATCCACCGGATATTTGACGACTACTTCATCCCCATAAGAAGATATACAGAAGGTTGGAACAAAGAAAACTTGATCACGTGTATATTTGGGGTTATAATTGTTTGACATCTCGGTCCATCGTCATACTGAAATAGAGCACCTAAAAGAGATGCATGGGACTGTTATAACAAACTATGTCGCATGTTCGCATAGCTGAATGATTGCTTAAGAGTAATAAAAGTAGATGGCTGCTGAGGAAATAACCAGAACGAACCTTCTAACAAGTAATTCAACGACCAACTTCTCAACAGGTAGCACGGCGCTACCAACTTCTGTATTTAGTTCACATACGTTCTTGCGTCGTCTAATGCTGCCCCTAGAGGAATTCCTTCATCAGTTCCATTGATTCACAACGTTGTCAACTACTGCAATGGAGCTCCTTCACCTCAGAAAATATGCAGCCTTCCCCATAACAAGCTCATCTCTGAAGCAAAAAAGGAAAAAAAAAATATCAGTAGACGCTCACATAAACACGAAAAACCGAAAGAACACACCCTAGGCAATAGGCCTATAACCGATGAGACCCCCACTCCCACACCACATCCCTTCGTCTAACCGAAAGCCACTCACTCCCTTATCCTCCGGAGCACTAGCCGTCATCTCTCTGATTAAAGCACTTAACCGGAAACTGTGAGAGCTACTACTGAAGCACTCTCGCCAACTACCTCTCAAGCCTCAATCACAACCAATAGCAAACCAATAGAAAAAGGCTAAAGATCGAAACTTTACGGTACCAAACTGAAAATTCTTCACATGGTCAGATCAACATTGGAATGGGAAAGGCGGAAGGGGTTTTGAGCCTCACCAGGAGATAAAATATTAATGACCATTCTGATGGATTCCCCCTCTACCGATCTAAATTCCTAATTTTTAAACTTTCTAGCCCTAGAAATTCCAATTGATGTCGGTATATTACTGATGTCTCGCTGTCAGCCGCAACTAGACGACCGGGAGAACTCCCCCGCAAGTTCGAAGTGGTCACCAAAAACTAACGATGGCTCATAGTAATCTCCTCCTACATATTGCAATCCTCCATCTTCCACCCATTTGCCACCAAAATAGTGTCGAACTCGAATCCACCCGTCCATCACAACCTGAGAAAGAAGAATGTTAGTAGAGCAAACCCTAAATTTTCAAAAACCCTAAATTTACACAAACTCTAAATTTAAATAAACCCTAAATTAAGTAGTATCCAAAGACCCGAGTGTGTATATGTACCTGGACGACGTCGTGTTCTAGATGAAAGATAGGAGGAGTGGAGGGTAGGGCTGGCGATGCTGAGTTTCGAAACCCAAGTTATGTAGCTTTTGAGAGGACAGAGAGGAGCAAGCGAAGATAGGGTGCAGGGTTGACGAGGGGAGGGCTAGAGGCGAGGGGAGGAGAGGGCTAGAGACGAGGGAGACGAGGGTTTAGGGTTAACGGCATCGACTGTGAGGAAGGAAGGTGAGAGGTGGAGACATTTGGGGAAGACGAGGGTGGGGAAAGACAAGGGGTCGGTCGGGGTCCAGAGAGGGGTAAAGAAGTGGGATAGGGATTTTGGGAATAAAGAATTGGGATTGGGATTAGAAATTAGGGTTAGGAATTAAAAAATTGGGTTTTTTTCAAAAAGTGGTAATTTGCCGGCCAAATCACCCGGACAACGTGAGAGAGAAAAATCGACGTGTCGCTGACGTGGCACGGCCACCTGGCCGGTCAGCCCAAAATTCTGCCCGGGACTAAAGTTGTCCCATAAATAGAAGCACAGGTACTGAATTTGGAAAAAAAAAACCACACGGTCTTTTTTTGGAAACAGGTAAACCACAGGGTACTTAAGTGTACTTTTCCCTTATTTTTTTTTCCGACATATGACATTTTGTCTTTAACTTTGGATTAGAATTATAATGTGATTAATTTTGCATATTTTAGATACTGCAAATTCGAATCAAAATAAATTTCAAATGGTTCCAGTCCAGATAATGTGTTTTCTCTAAATGTGTGGAGCTTAATCGGAATTGTGTTGAAATTACATCTTTTGGTCCCATTTTGGTAATCATTTGCCTTTTTTTTAAAGATAGTCATTTTTTTGCCCTTTTTTAATATTTGTTTTGGAAATTTAAGAGAAGTATATAATTCAATACCTAGCAACCATAATCATTGTATAAAAAGTTACATTTATAAAAGCCAAAGGCTCTAAAAATAAGTATTTATAATTTATAATTTGAGAAATACATAAAGTTGTCAAAATTAGAAGTATACTCTTGAAATCATGCGATTTTATGATTTTTCACGCTCCACAAGATATATCATAGCAATATCAGAAACTTGTTAGGATAGGTGTGATTGCTAAGTATTCTTGTAAGATCCCAAGATCTTTTTTAACTAATTCACTTTTTTTGGATAGTTTTTATAAGAGATTTATGAAACATTTTGGTATTTTCTTTCTAGAGAATTTTTTCCTTAGTTATCTTGGTTACTTATGATTAAATTATCAACAAGTTTATGTTAAGGATAATTGTTTTAGTCATTCCTATAATATAGTAGAGGTTGTATATTCTTACGACCCGTTTATGATTCTCTAATTTATAATTTTTTTATAATCAATCAATTTTTATTAAAATTTTGATTTTGACAAACTTGAAAATACTAAAACATTAGACACCAAATTGTATCCTAGATCGAGAACTGGATTTCTTGCTGCTTGCGGTCCATTTTTTACTTGGATTTTTGACCCTTTTATTTTGAAGCATGTTTGGATTGACTGTGACATTCTGTTGATTTTTGTGGTGTTGGCCTTCTTTGGAAATTTGAATCTTTGCGGTGCAATTTTTGGGTGATTTTGTGTTGGTTACGAGGTAATCTTCTGAACTAATTACATAAATGATGGAGTTGCAAGAATTTCTGAATAGGTATCCTCCATCTGAATTGAATTATTTGTATTTAAAGAATCATTTCTTAGTTGCTCTAAAACATTAAGAATATGAGATTTTCTAAAACAAATATCGGTTTTTGGGGGGGGGGGGCAACATGCTCCGGCAGAATGGTGGTTTCGTGGTTAATTAGTATATTTAAGAAGATATTAATTTTATCGATTTCATAAGTATCATACCAAATCTATCAGAACCACTTTTTTGGGTTAATAAAAAAGGATAGACGTTTGTGTCATACAAGTAAAGAGATATATTTAATAATTATTATCTTGTAAGTATTATTTAAATATATATTTATTTACTTGGTTGTAAGAATTATTTGGGTTAATAAAAAAAAGGATAGATTGGGTACGAAGTTAGATAATTTCAAATGGTACAAAATAAAAAAATGTGAACCAATCTAACATATTTTACTTTTAAGTATTGACATGATTTGTGTGTCAATATGAATTTTTTATAAAGATACAAAAACTTACATGAATAATACAAAATATATCACCTTATGTTCTAAGAATTGTTTTATATAAAAAATAACAAAAAATTAATATACAAAATGACATAAAAAATGTACAAATATTAAAAAATAAAATTTTCAACACCTTTTACTTCAACCCTTTAAAATAATTATTTCAATCTACTCCCAATCCAAAACTACTATACTTTTACGTTTAAAAAATGAGATCAAGATATTTTAGATACTTAAGTATAAAAGAGGCCCACTCATAAAATAAATATATAAAAGAGGCCTAATATAAAAGTCTATCTTACAATATAGATGAAAAAGGACATACGTACTCTATCTTAAGAGTCTAATGATCAAGTAGACACAGGTGCTCTTGATATCAGCCATTACTAACTCAACTCTTTCCCAGCAACATCTTTCGAAGCTCTTCAAGAACAGTAAACTGTGCGTCAAGGAAAGATAAAAAAATAAAAACAGAGCCGAATATGAAGATAAAATAATAATAATAATAAGTACACGCTCATTTAAGCACCAAAAGCCAAAAGCACAAACCCGCGACACCAAACGACTGCCTCTATAGCCAAGCAAACCCACGCTCCCTCTGCCCAAATGCTTCTAGACCCGAGCCTTATCGACCGGTTCTTCTAGAGTACAAAGCTGTTAGACCAGTAATCTGAATTTACTAATATGTTGCGTTCCCACAAAATTGAATGGCTAATTTAGAACAATAAGTCACCAGTGGTTGGACTGGATATTCGGGATTGATAATTCGACATCTGAGATTTTGTGTTAGGATCCATATGTAAAATGAAAAAAAAAATAAAATGTATCCCAGATGAATATTTTAAATAAATAAGTATAAAAGGACCTAATATATTAAGGTGCATATTGTCAACAATGTCATTCCACCCGAAATTGTTCTCGATAGCAAGACATCATCCGCAATAGTAACTATTAATAGAATTTATAGATAGAAGCCACCATATTAAGATTTGGTTATGGAACGCTCCACTTTCAAATTTGTCTCCCAAAAAAACAATTTAGTCATTCTTAGCATGTCATTTCTATTTGCAAGATTTGGACTTTATACCATATGATATGAATGAGGGCTATTTGACAATAACGGACCATAAAATAAACTTACTCAATTTAAATAGGATAAAAGTTATAGTTATGTAGTAATATAGATGCCACAACCAGAATATATGAATAAATATGAAAAATTGTAGTTTTGAGCTTATTGATAAAAGAAAGTAAAAGAGAAACTAAAAAGGAATTCGCTTTCACAAGGAAAATTGAAATGGGTGTACTCTCACTATGCAAGAAGTATAAACTCTTCCATCTATATAAATGGAAAAATAACGTATGGGGCTATTAAGAGCTTGTACAGCGACTGGTGGAATGCTTGGGCCTGCTTCCTGTTTTATTATAATAAATATTTTAGGTATCAGAATGCGGAATTCAGAAAACTAGTCTTCAAGTAATTTTCGCATAGTTTTTTCACAACTACAGATTAGCTAATTAACTTTATCTTGGTATAATTTGCTTTATCCAACTTCCAAGTCAGAGAAAAAAAAAGGAAAATAATGTGCGCGAGTAATAAAGGGTTACAGATTTTTCATGTTGAAAACAAGCACACTAATACTACCATAAAATATAATGTAATCAGTATGCGGCCAAACTTATTTTTATTTCATATAATTGGGAAAGGTAAGAATTATACCTGGAAGATCAGGTGCGAGGCTAGAAATATATATGAAGGTATCATAACAATCCATTTAAACATCTGTTTTATAAACAAATATCAAATTTAGTTAGTTTTCGAGATATTGTTTGAAATTAATTACATATCATCATGAGCTTTAGTTGATAATGTGCATAAAATAAAATTACCTGAGGTAGAAGAATAGTTTTTGTAATAGCACCTGTGTAATTTAGTAGCATGGACCCAAAACTAAAAAGCGTAACTTTTCTTGATCCATAAATTGACGCTACAGTTGGTACGTTATGCCTCTTATGTTTTAACCATTTTAAACAGAAATTAATGAAGATGAAATAATAAAAATATAAACACATAATTGCGCGAGAACAATAAATTTTGGAAAAAGAACTAGTTTCGTAGCATATATCTTATAGTTTTAATCGTTTTTACCGTCTAAAAAATATGTGGATGAAATTGTGTAAATCGGATTCATTGTTACATTTTTTTTCCAGTAGCATTATGAAGGACAAACTTTATTTAGTTACCCGTGTGAGGTCCCAACTTGAACAAGACTCGTTGTATGTTAATTAACCGAGCAAATTAGATACAAAAGACTCATTAGCGAAAACCAAAAGACAGAAAAAACTAAAATACTAATGGTATATACAAAGACTATCCTTGCCCTTACACGATTCTATTTGTAAGATGAAAAGGCCGAAACTACACGAAAATGATTTGTTCCTTATATGCAGCCATTAAAATAAATTATATCCCAGATCTACTAGACATAAAAAAAATACTTCAAATTCTACAAAGATAAGATCAAACTAACGACTTAGATCTTATCTCCTTCCAAGTCTTCAATGTCTTTTATTGCACCAAAGACAAGAAAAACCAAAGTGGAATTTATTATCATAAATACCGGTGGTATACTGGATGCCAAGATTGACAAATAGTGAGAAAATCAATTACAGATATCATAACTAAATATATTATTAGTCTTCAGATCAAACTAAATCAAGAGTACCTCAATAGAAATGGAAGTCCTAGGATTTCCCTTGTCACACCCAACATAATTAGAGGAGCTGTACACCCTAGCTACTTAAATCAACCAATTAGTTAGAAAAATTATAGATTTCAATTCAATAAAAATTTACTTACACAAATACTTCGTCATGGTTCAAAATGGTCCTTTGGACGATTTTTGAGTGTCGTTAGACATAAAAAGAGTACTGCAGGTGAAATTGAATTGTACGTTTATCTAACAGAATACGTAAAAAAGACAGATACTCACCGCGGTAAAAGTAAGAACTGCACCAACTGTAGACCTCTTGGTGGAAAATGGAGGCACGGTATACAACGACCCCAGGACGACGGAGCGGAGAACAAATACAAGTAACGAACCCGATTTTAGAACTGAAGAAATTGCAACACCAATTGCAATAAAACTTATCGCTACTATCCATGCAAATGGAAGAGACAATTTTCCTGAAGCTATTCGATAATGAGGTTTATTGATCCTACAAAATTATTAGGTAGGACTTGATTTAATAATCTCATAAAACAATATAAAATCTGATAAGTTTATAATACTTACTTGTCAATTTCTACGTCGTAAATTTGGTCGATGCCACTAACAAAGCCAATAGAGCATGACAACGCAAAAAGAGCAACCATTGTCTTTCGGAAGTAATATCCACATTGGCGGCATTACTAGATGCGCATTCTTCATCAAAGATCTCGTCATTATAGACCTGTGAAAGTCATGATATTAAAAATTCAACTACTAAAGCATAAAAAGATTTAGGACACAAGTAAAAATTCTCGAGAAAAGCGGCTTTTTTGGGTCCAAAATCATAACCAACTTTTCATCACTCCGACTAGTTCTTGCTATCGAATTGTATTGAATTCAAGTTATTGTTTGTCAATCTTATCTTACTTTCATAATGTAGACAATTTTTTGTTGTTTGTGATTTTGATGTTTCAAGTGAAAATGTCTAAATTGCCCTTCAATTAAACTGTACATATAACACATGAAAAGCCAAGGAGAAGGAATCCGCGTGTACATATAACACATGAACAGAGGGAGCGGCAGTAATCCGCGTGGGGTTGATGTGGTGGTGGCTAATGAAGACAGCATCGTTCATGAGACGACGTCGGTCCTTGCACATGGTTAACATGTCCTAGTTGGCATTCGCCATAAGGAACGCCAAAAGTGACCCAGGAAGTGTGTGTCACGATAAAAAACAATAGAGGATGGTAAGCCATGTAAGCGATAAATTTCTCGAAAGAATAACTCTACGACATGAACAGCGTCAGTAATGCGCTTACATAGAATAAAGTGTACCATCTTGGAGAATCGATCTACCATGACAAAGATGGAATCGTGACCACATTGTGTGCGTGGTAATCCCATGAGAAAATCCATACTGATGAGCCACATCCTTACGAACTCCCGACCAAAAGAACCGACGAAGCACTAATTCTGCTATTCTATCGCGACTGACGTGTCCAATAGAATGGATTTTATATATTTTTTTATGTTGCAGGCTACAATTTGGAATAGATAAACACACCCCTTTAAAGAGAAATCCATCAACCACTTTGTAGTTGGGAACCATTCCAACTGTGGCAGTAGTGAAAATGGTCCCAAAAAAAGGATCTGATGCATAGAGTTTTCGAAAATTCTCAAACCCAACAACAGCAACTCGCATGTCTGCTAAAAGGTTGCCACATCGACTTAAAGCATCGGCAACCCAATTTGCAATTCCAGCCTGATGTTTGACGACGAAGGTAAATTGTTGTAAATAAGTCGACCATTTAGCATGATGAGTAGATAACGAGTCTTGATGAGCAAGGTGTTTAAGTGCCTCATGGTTGGTGTACAGAACAAACTCCCTCTGAAATAAATAATGTCGCAAAATAGCACGAACCACAACAAAAAATTCGATGTCATATGTGATGTAGCGGCAACGAGCACCGGTCAATTTCTTGCCAAAAAATGCTACAGCGCATCCACCTTGGCTGAGGACAGCACCAATACCGACCTTAGATGCATTACAGTGTAGCTCAAATGGAGTGGAGAAACATGGTAATACTAGAATTAGGGCATGCGTCAACTTTTGCTTAATTAATTGAAAAGCTGTATCTGCTTCCGAACTCCAATGGAATATCTTACCATGCATTGTGTCTGTAATAGGAGCCATGATTGAGCTAAAGTAAGAAATAAATAGTTGATAAAAAGAGGCTAGATCATGAAAACTTCTTGCTTCTGTTATAGTAGTTGGTACAGGCCAATCGCGAATAGCAGCGATCTTCGCGAATACCTTCTCTTGAAATTTGATAGCCCAAAAATAATACTGATGACTGCAAAAAGTGGCACTTGGATGGAGCATTAAAGAAATTTTCCTCGTGTAATATTTGGAGGACAGAACGTAAGTGTGAGAGATGGTCCTCTAATGATCTGCTATACACCAGAATATTGTCAAAATAAACGACAACAAAAGAGCCAATAAGGGGTCGAAGAGCTTGGTTCATGACCCACACGAATGTACTAGGGACATTAGACAGGCCAAATAGCATTACAAGCCATTCAAAAAGTCTTTCATGTGTATTAAATTCGGTCTTCCACTAATCTCCTGGCCGAATACAAATCTGTTGGTAGCCGCTCTTAAGATCCGATTTGCTAAAAATAACAACACCCGTCAGTTGGTCTAATAAGTCATCCAGGCGAGGAATAGGAAATCGGTATTGTACAGTAATCTTATTGATAGCACGACTATCCACACACATATGCCATATCCCATCTTTCTTGGGAATTAATAAAACAGGTACCACAAAAGGGCTTAAACTTTCGCGAATATGACCCTTTCGTAATAGTTCTTCAACCTGCCGTCGAAGTTCCTTATGTTCAGATAAACTCATTTGGTAGTATGGTCGATTAGGTAAAGGAGCTCCTGGGACGAGATTAATATGGTATTGAATGTCCCATAATGGTGGAAGACCTGCCGGTAGGTCATCTAGAGAGACATCGACAAATTCCTGAAGAAGACGAGCCATGGCAGAAGGCAATGCAATAGGGACAGCCGTATTATGAGCTAATAATAGGACTGTGTATGGGGACAGTTGAATTTCTTAAAGGAATGCACTTCACTGCAGAAGGAGTATGTGTCGTGAACTTGGTGGATTGGCAATAAGAGTTGATGAAGGTGTAGGAAGTAGCACTAACTTCTGATTAGAAAATAAGAATGAATATGTATTCTTTCTCCCATCATGAATGATGCCTCTATCAAATTGCCATGCACGACCCAATAAAAGATGACATGCAGCCATAGGAATAATATCACACCAGATGGTGTCAACATATTTATCACCAATAGAAAACTTTAGAAGGACACGATGATCTACGATAATGTTATTCCCTTACTATAGCCAAGCAAGACTATAAGATTGTGGATGAGTTTCTGAAGTGAGAGCCAGTTTGGAGATAGCATCGGCAGCGATAACATTCTCACAATAGCCAGAATTGATAATGAATCAACATACTTTGCCATTGATAGTACAGGAAGACTAAAAAATTGTATGTCATTGAGCTGCAGTATCAAGTTGACGAGGTGCCAAGCACGTGCGATAGAGAACCAAGGCAGGTCCTACATAACTTGGCAAGAACTCTTCAACTTGATTAAACTCATTGCCGTAATCATCAAAAATTGGTAGATTAGTGTTATCTACCTGCTCTACATCATCCACAAGTAAACCACGAGATCCACTTGCTTTTGGAAAATTGGCCTATCGGTGTCCCACCTCCCCACATGAGAAGCATGAAACAGGTTGAGAATATGGAGGCCTAGTATACCCACCAGAAGGACGAGTTGTAGGGACTACTAGGTGTGGCTGATTGGTAGGCAATCGAGCATCAAATGTAGTTGTTCGAGTGCTAAATGGTGGAAATGAACCTGTATTACTTCGAGAAAATTATTGTTCCAACAAAATAGCCCTCTGATGGGCTTTGGAGACTGTATCTAGAGAAAACATGTTGAGTATGTCCTAAAATTATAGACAAAATCCACCAATATAACGAGAAACCAATTGGTCATTCATTTTGGTAAGATCAACCCTAGCAAGCAACTGGTAAACTATCCACAAATTGCGTACCCTATCAAAGATTTTGAAGCTTTGATAGAGTGTCCGCGTGTAGTTATATGGTAAAAAAATCTCCTTGAGATAAGTGGTAAACCTCGTCCATGAAACAAGTTTTGGTTTGTTGTTTTTCATACGTGCAGTCTTAGTTTGCTGCCACCAAGCAGCACCACGACCCCAAAAATGGGTAACCACCAAAGAGACCTGTCGGTCAGCAGGGACTTCTCGAAAATCCATGATCTCCTCAACCGTAGCAAGCCATTCTAAGAGTTCATCAGGTTCTAGTTCTCCGTCAAATTCAGGGATTTCAAATTTGAAACCTATATCCCAGCGGTTGGAAGGAGCTCTCTGATCTGCTTGAGAAACTGGTGCCCATGGATTGTCAAAGGTGACCTCATCGTTTGATGACTCAGCATCCATTAGTGGCAGTGGCAATTCCGGTGAAGCAGTCTGTGACACAACTGAGTTTTGGTCAGCTTGTTTGCAGATAAAATCCATGACCTCATCATGGTTCCGTTGAAGAACAACTTGGTTTTGTTGAAGAGTGGTGATTTGTTGTGACATCTCATCCATCCGTTGGTCCATCCGTCGTTCCAGATTTGCAAAGTCAGATGCCTCGTGCTGATTTCTATGCTTCGGAGGCATAATGAAGGAGCGTAAACTGGTCTCTATATACCAACTGATGCAGACAGAAATATCAAGAACACGAACACAGCACCTTGTTCCCTTAAACTTGAAAGAGAATAGTCGGAAAAACAAGACAAATTGGGTAAACCCTGGTTTTTATAATAATAAATAAACTGTCGAAACATGACAAGCTTGTTCTCTTTATATAGAGCTTAAAAATATAAACTAACAAAGGAAACAAAGTCCTAATGCTATACTAAAGGAAAATACTAAGAGTCCTAGACATGACTCTACTAGTTTTAAACAGAAAGTAAAAGACGTCAACCACAACTAATTTATCGTCGTTGGGATAAGTAAGCGGTAAAGTTTATCCAGGAAGACTTGAGCAGCACCATCGACATCACATTCTATTTGAGATCCAAAGAATGTGGAATCTGACTTTTGTTGTGTCAATAATTCCAATGAGATACAAATTATCTTTGAACAAAATTGAAACTCCATACCTGATTGTTGACTCACTAATGGATGATTTTGTGATTGACTTGTTGATGCTTCAAACCAACTTGATAGAAGTTTTTAAATTTGTGCTCTTGAGACATGATTAGTAACCATAGCGGCCTTAAGTGATCGGAGTGTGAATTTTTTACAACATCCATGACCATGGGTAGAGTTTTACCGTTTGTTGGCAACATAGAGCGGGAAATGGAGGTCTGGTTTAGGTCATGCACAACTAGGAAGACTTCTAGCAAAAAAGGACTGAAGTTACAGTATCTGAATAAGTTTGTATAGATCACTAACCATAAAAGAAAATGGAAATTAGTTTTTTGCTCACAGACAAAAAAATTATTAAAATTTAGAACCCGCTGTATTTTTTACTTATATATTGACAGCATAAAAATGTTAATTTAATTTAATAATTTTACTAGATCAATAAACCCCGGACTTATCTATTGGCTTGGGGAGAATTGTTTCTCCCATTTGCGTGGATATTGGTGAACTTTTGTAGCAATTGGTATTGCAGCTTCTATAGAACTAGAATCGGGTATTCGGGTTCACTATGCATATGTTCAATCCTACATACTTCTGGGATTATTATATTCTGTACCTCCATTCTCCTTCAAAAGATGCACAGCTCGAGCAACTCTTCTTACTCATGCTCGAGTACGTATCGCCTCCACACATCATATACATACATATAAATTAGTGTTTATATAAATCCCGTTTTACCAGCATTGAGATGTGGTATAATTTTTACTACACTTTAATAATAATTTATCCGGTTCAAAAAAATGCATGTCTCATTTTCTTTAAATTCAGAGCTCCAAATTTTCTGACTTGTTGATTGATTCAAGTAGCTAGGGTTTTCAACTGTTCTAATATCTTCGGGTGAAGCTAGAGAAACAATGATATTTTTTTCAAACCCGACACAAATATATTTAAGGTATATGATTTACTTTTCAGAAAAGAAAATAAAGCTCTACTAATATATTTGTATAAGTACTGAAGATTTATTTATTTATTATCTAAAGATTTTGGGTCATATGAATTCTTAATATTATTATGCCAGCGAGCTTCGTCCTGATTATTCTTATATATTCCTTTAATCTACCTTAATTTGTTTGAAACGTACTCTTGTTAACTTTGAATTTCCGTACGTCTAAAAAATTGTATATTCGGAAACTAACGGAGCTATTTTAAACTAACGTTGGCTTCTGTAGGTAGTAAAGGCTACTGGAAAAAAAAATGGAGCACATAAATTTGATTCATCTTTCGCGAAAGTAATGGAGTTCTCTGATGTGCTACTGCGATTCAGGAAACCGCATGCCCAACTCGGAACAATTGTAGCATTCATGTAAGCTATGCATTGACTTCTTTTTTATTGTTCTTAAAAATCTAATAAGTAAATTTAGTCTCTGATATAAACAAAGAATATAGTTAATCTTTATATAATACGATTTTATCTTGTTTATAAGTAAACAATATAATTATTGTATGATAAGTATTATGTAACCTGGGGTGAGCAGGAATTCAATTGAATTCCTTTGAATTCAATTTAATTTGATAAAAAAATAATTTCAGTTTATACTCGCTCAATCAAATTCTAATTCATATTTAAGTTTCTCTGGAGGAATCAAAATTTGAATCAATAATCCAAGAATTCATCAATTCAACGAATTATTCTGCAAATTCAATTTGCTGAATTATGTATGAAATTAATGCAATAACATGGAAGCACAAACATATATTACTATGTAAACAAATTCAAAAATATAATTTGCAATTTGATTAAGCTTCAGAGTTAAAGATATGTGTGCAATTTAATTTCGTACTTCAAAATATTTAAAAATTTAAAAATATAAAACTATATTAAAAAAACTCAAAATAATGAATTAAAAGAAATAAAAAAAACTATGATTTGTAACTTGTACTATAATTTTTCCTTTAATAAATTGAATATGAATCCTATTTTTTTATCATTCTAACTAGCAAAACATATGAACTGATGCGAGTACCCATTGAAAAAAATGATCGAACAAATGGTAGGCAGAAGAAGGATCGAGTGACCATTGCAAATTTTTGACAAGGTTTTGGGCCAAAGCCCATTTACAAACTAAGATCGTGGAGAGGCCTGTGCATGGACAGTAGCGTATGCTCCTTGTTGCGAAACACAAGGATGATCTACTCTCCTCACATAGCAACTAATGATTGGCCAATCTTGAGCTCTGCAAGGAATTATTTTCCAATCATGAGTTGGCACAATAATCTAGAAAGATCTTTTGTCCTTATTTTCTTGTATTTTTTTAAATTCTTTTTATAAATTAGATAGTTTTCTTTCTATATATAGGAACGCTTATAAATGAACTAAGTTAAGTTAAATTAATCAATAGATCCCATTTTTTAGGTTTTTAACTTCTTTTCCCAGAGTTTATCCAATTAGCTCGTAGATTTCTCATTTTCTTTACATGGTATGTGAGCTATTATTAGCTATTACTCACTTCTTCCACATCAAAGATCAACGATAGATTAAGGCAGGTAGAATTTTTGCAGCAATAACAGCTATAGTTGCAGAGCTGTGTTTCAAGCTCTATTAAGGAACTTCTCTAATTTTTTTTATGTTCACCCAAGTGAGAGCCTAACTGAAGTATTTGTTACACAATTACTAAAAGAAGCTAACTTTTACTCTTGGATTAGGACGATGAACCCAATCATTAGAATCTAAAAATAAGTTACATGTTATGGATTATTCCATTCTTATATTAGACAAGGGAGATCCTCTATTTCCTTCCTAAAATGTTGAAACACACTTGTTACTAGATGGTTGTTATGTTCAGTTGAACTTGAACTTAGAGAGAGTCTTCTATGGTTCGATATTGTAGCTGACATCTAGGATCACCTTTGTGATTGCTTCAGGAGAGGACATTTAGTAAAGATTACATATCTCATAAAGCGAATCTTAAGGTATACATCTGGGTTCACCTTTGTGATTGTTTCAAGAGAGGATCCTATTGAAGATTATAGATCTCATTAAGTGGATCTCAAACTTCTCTCAAGGTATCTTGTTTGTCAATGAATACTTTTCAAGATTCAAGTCATTGTGGGGATCAAATAGTATAGTTTATACTTGTTCCAATACGCAAATATGTGTTTGGATCTATAGATTTATGTGTGCAACTCGTTTAACATTAGACCATGCCAATTAGGATCAGGTTATAGGTTCTTAAACTAGTTTGAATGAGGGTTTTGCTAATGTTAGAACTCAAATCTTAATGATAGAACTACTACTTATAATGGGTAGAGTTATGTTCATTGTTACACAGCATGAGAGATCAATTGTGTATAGACCTTCTTTTAAAAAAGTTGAGTCCTATAATATAGTGTTTGCTGCATAATCTGTACCAAGGAAGTTTGGTCAAAAGAGACCATATGCATTTATTATCATAAAAAAGGTCATATAGTAGATAAATGCTTTAAGGTACATAGATTTCCACCAGGACTAAGATCATACCAGAGGGGAGACCAGATCATCGTAGTAACTAATAGTGTGGAACATTGGGTCATCCGGTCAATTTGGTTTTAGTACTCAACAGATGCAAGGTCTGATGGTCATGATGTATCGAACATGAGGACAACAAAATACTCCTCTTAGGGCTACAATACAAAATGTATGGTAATGGAGAGACTTCTAGTATGAGAGAATTCTAGTATGGCTACTAATAATGTGGCATAGCTTGCAGATGCTAAGATTGCTTTAACAGGTATGTTCTCTACTCCTGACTCAAAGATGACTGATTACATAATGAATTTAGATACCCGAATTCTTGATTCAGGAGCATCCACACATGTAGCTTGTGATCTGAAATAGTTCTTGAGGAGTTCATCTATTACTAAAATTTTATTCACTTTACCTAATGTGTCGCAGATATAAGCAACCAGATTAGAACTATCAAACTCTACACTACTTTGACATTGTTCAATGTCTTATATGTTCAAGATTTCTCTTTTAATTTGGTTTCAATCAACCAATTGACTATAGATCTACGTACCTCGCTGACTTTTACTCTCATTACTTGTGTAATACATGACATTATTAAATTGAGGACTATTGACTATACTGAGAGAAGAAATGGCCTAAATCACCTATTAACGAGGTTTAAAATGACCTCTAGAGTTACTACAACCACACCTAATATAGACATGCATTATGAGTAGATCTTTGGTACTACATACTAGGTCATATTCCTAGTTTCAAGTTGTCTATTCTTAAGAATATATGTTCCTCTATTTGTTCCAAAGTTGTTAAACCATGTCATACTTGTCTTTTAGCTAAGTGCAAATATTTTCCTTTTTCTTCAAGTGCTAAGATATCAGAAAAATGGTTTAACTTACTGCATATGGATGTATGGGATCCTTACTTGATTATATGTTTTGATGGATACATTTATTTTTTTCATGTTGTACAACAATTTGAAGAGTTCTATAACATGATCCAAAATAAATTCCACATCATCGTTAAAAAGATCTATTTTGATCAAGGGGTTGAATTTTTTCTAAAATCTTTCTTCCACTCCAAAGATATTATTATTCATGAGGTCACATGTGCACATATACCTCAACATTATCTTAAATGAATATCATAGATGTATTTTCTTAGCATATGTTCCAAGCATTAAAAGGTATAAGGTCTATAATCTTGAGTCTTATTCCACCTTTTGTTCTCAAGATATTGTCTTTGTGAAAATATTTTTCCATTTTTTTTAAATACTATCACTAGAAGTGAACATCTCATGGATAATGCATCCCCTCTTTGCTTTGATGATCCAATAAACACACATTCATACCCTATCAACAATCATACATCCTCTCCTAGCATGCAAATAGTCTATTTTGATTTCCTAATTTTTGGCAAGAATATAACCTATTTTATTTAACTAGAAAATCCTTTAATACTTGTAAGCTCCACTATACCTGTTCTTAGTTGATCAAAGATCTGTTCTGATGAACCAAATGGTCTCTAGTCTACATCTTTGGAGTTTGTTTTAACCAACTAACTAGGGAATCTATCAAGCCAAGACAAACCATAACCTACCTAGCTGACTATATAGATGTTCCTACCCTTCATAGCTAATCTTTCTCGACTCAATCTAATCAAGTTTCTCCTACTTCTAGTCCTCACCACCTGGCTTCTCAACTATTGCTATATTTTTTAGTCCATATCATAGAGTATTTATAGCTTCTTTAGTCATTATGTGAGAACTAACCAACTATGTTAAAGCCATCCAATAAGGATGTGGCAGGAAGCCATGAAAGATGAATTGACAGCTCTGTATCAAAATCATACATGGGATCTTATAGATCTTCCTCCTAAGAAGTAAATAATTGGATCTTGATAGATTCACAAGATTAAGAGATATTGACATAGAAGTATAGAACTTTTTAAGGATCATTTAGTGGCAAATGGCTATATACAATTTTTTGGAATTGACTACATAAAGACTTTTTCTCTTGTTATGAAATTAACTTTTATCCATCTTGTTATTGCCATAGCGGCTTAACGCTATTGGTTTCTTGAATAACTTGACATTTATAATGCATTCTTGCATGAAGATCAAGAGGAGAAAGTACACATGGACCTATCCTCTGGATGATAATCATAATCCAAAAAGGTATGTAGGCTAAAGAAATCTTTATATGGGTCCAAGCAAACTAGCAGGCAATGGTTTGCTAAGCTTGCTTCTCTACTTTTATATTTTGGCTTCCTTCAAACTAAGTCAGACTATTCTATGTTTACCTTGTATCAAGATGGAATATTCACATGCCTCCTCATCTATGTCGATGATATCATAGTGACAAGAGATAATTTCCAAAAATTTTCTACTATTAAACCATTTCTTGATGATAAATTTAAGATCAAGAATCTGAGAAAACTAAAACTATTCTTAAGGTGGAAGTGACAAGGTCTCAAGTAGGTATACATCTATGCCAAAGACAATATATCATCGATCTCTTGATAGATAGATATTTCTAGCATTGCAAACCTATACGTACTCTTATGGTACAACATCTACATCTTAGTGCACATGATATGCTGTGTATCAAATAATTCAATTTCTATAGTCATCTTTAGATATCCATAATGAAGCGATGCATCACATCCTCCGATATATCAAGGTGCATTTAGGTCTTGGTTTGTTCTTCTCTATCACTTCCAATCAAAAATTTGTAGCCAATTATGATGTTGATTAGGCTGGATGCTCTGATACATGCTATTCCACTACAAGTTTCTATGTTTATCTAGAAAATTCCTTGATATCTTGACAATGAAAGAAGCAAAACAAAGTTTCTCAAAGTTCTTCTGAAGCTGAATACAAAGCATTGGCCTCCACCAGCTGTGAAGTTCAATGGTTAGCCTATATATTAAACGATCTTCATGTTCCTGAATGATTAGCTATCTCCATATTCTGTGATGATTTATCAGCAATTCACATTGCTAAAAATTAAGTATGTCATGAGAGAACAAAGCATATAAAAATTCACTATGTCACGAGAGAACAAAGCATATCAAATTGGACTATCATTATGTTTGAGAGAAGATCAATAATAGATTGGTCAAGTTATTTCATGTACCAACTTTATGCCAAATTGCTGACATCATGATCAAATCTTTATCATTACCACTCTTCAATTGATTTGTCATCAAGCTAGGACTACTCAATATCTCGAGTCTAGTGAGCAGGAGGCTATTGAAGGAAAATGATTGAACATATGGTGGGCAGAAGCAAGATGGGTTGATCATTTCAAATTTGGTGACAAGATTTTGGGCCTAGCCCATTTATGGACAAAGCCCTTGCATATGCCCGCGCATGGATAGCAACGTGCATTCCCCACTATTAAGCAGGAGGATGATCTGCTTCTCTAATATTGTAGCCAATAATTGGCCAATTATGAGCAACAAAGGGAAGTATTTTTTACTCTAGAAAGATCATTTTTCCTTGTTGGATTATAAAGCATAATTAACAAATATTACGCAAATAATCAATTGCACAATTAAATACAAATTAAAGAGACAAAATCAAGTTACCTCTTGTAGCATGTACACACAAGGTCCCGAAACGTTATAGGCAAGTTGTAGGTCAAAACCCGATCACGTACAAAACGAATCAAAGCTTAATTCCCACAAATGTCCTTGAACATTTATCTATCGAAAGTGTTAGTGACTAATATTGAACTTTCGTTTCTAGGTGTATTTTCTGGTGGCTTGTCCTGAAATGGTCACAGGGGATTTCCTTTTATAGGGGAAAATCCCTGTACAATTAGGCCAACTCATCCCAACTTTTTACTTTATGTCAATTTGGTCCTTGTCAAATTTTTACCTAAATTTGTGATTATATGGAGTTGGCATTTTTACTTTTAATCAACCTTTGGATTATATATGAGTTGGCTCAACATTTGGACCTAACAATCTCCCACTCATTCATTGTTGACCACAATCAACAATAGATGCAGTTTGGGTCCAAAACCCCAAAACTTACACTCATTCATCATCGCTCACAGTCGATAATGTACAGATAATGATTTACAGGATTTTGTGCGACCAGCACACGTCGAGTATGTTAGCTAAATTCACAAGCATAGTCATACAGGCTAAATGAATAATAGCATCTCGACTTCTCGCATATGAAAAATGTGCTTTCACCCTAGGACTCATGTCACATTCTATTGTTCACACTATGATTTTAAACAATTTTATTCGTGTCTACTATTGTACTTTTCAATACAATTGGTGTACCTAGATAACAAATCTCGAAATATGATAGACAGGATTCCTTCTCCCTTAACTATATTCTTTCCATAATAATTCAGTCTGCTTTTCTAGTTAGCCCTGCCAGGTCGAATCTATAAGCCATAACCTTTTCATGGACTTTCCAAGCTAGCAGTAGTGAATCACATTTCTAGAATACGTTTAGGATCTTAAGGGTAAAGATTGGGAACCACACTTCTCGAATCACAGTCTCACACTAGGGATTGTAAAATCAATAAACATTTATCCCATCTGGTGGTCGAACAGCACATGAGATACTTATTCTCATATTATGGTGTAAATTCCTTTACATAGGAACACATGTCAATTAACACCATACTAAAGTCATAGCCAGAGCTTAACTCTAGGCTTCAAGACAGAAGGTATGATAAGTTCCACTTAATACTTATCATATGGATTACAGAACATTTCCATATTCCCTATTTGTTTAGCTATATTTTGGTACAAATCCTTGTACAAATTATGACATTTTACTAATAGGACATACTTTGGATTACTATGATCATAATTGAAATGTTCTACTACTTTACAAATAGACATCTCTTGTAAAAGAGATATTGTCATCTTTGAACGATTCCTCAAAATCATAGCTTTGAGTATGTAATCAGTTTTATCTGTGTCTATCACATCAAAGCTAGAAGAAAACCAAACTTTAATTTTGACAAGTAGCCCTATGTCATTTATAGCCAAGAGTATGTCATCAACATACCAAGTGATGATGACAAAATTCTTACTTGATTGCTTAACATATACACAGTGATTTTTGTGAATCATAATAAAATCATTTTCCATGATAGTATTATGAAAACGAATATACCACCATCTAGATGATTGCTCAAGGCCATAAATTGAATAATTCAATTTGCAAACCTTTTGTTTGTTACTTTTTGGACGTAGCCCTCAGGCTGAATCATATAGATTATTTCATCTAATTCTCCATGGAGAAAAACAGTCTATGCATCCATATGATGTAATTCTAGATTCATGTTAGCAACTATAGCCAAAATGACCCTAATAGACGAGAATCTAACAACAGCAGCAAAAGTCTCCTTACAGTCTATTCTTGCATGTTGCTTGAATTCCTATGCAATCATACAAGCTTTGTATCTTTTGACACTACTGTCTGAATTGCTCTTGACCTTGAGAATCCACTTATTCTCAATAATCATACGTCCTTTTAGGTAGTTCAACTAGATACTAAACCTAATTATTGGTCATGGAAGACATTTCTTCCTATATTGCATTAATCTACTCAACCTTTTGTGGAGATGATAGAGCACCAGAGACATTTCTGGCTCATCTTTATCCTGAATAATGGTTATAAGAACTTCACTTGGATCACAAATATTTTTTTAGTGATACCAAGTACGCATTAGCCTTACCTTCGATATCAAATCATTGGCGTGGTATGCAAGTTCTACTGTACCTATGAAATTCCCGATTTTGATAAATATCTCTCATATATTCACCGTATTGAGGAATTGTACTAATACAAGGCAAAAATTCCATACTCCTACTGGAATTGGAAACTATGAGCCTTTCAGGACAAAGATGAATTTTATTCCGGACCTTGTTGAGATGGAAAGTCACAAATTTTTGTCTCAAGTCCAAAATGCTCTGGCTCATCAATTTCATAGTGATCAAGGTTTTCACTAACCTTCTCAGTTCATGAAATTCACTCCCCTAAAATATGATATTATATGATTCAAATTCTATTACTTGTCTATTGTCCAGTTCAACAATGAACATGTATCTTTTAGATATTTCTAAATATCATATAAGGATACTTT
This sequence comes from Hypericum perforatum, assembly GCA_012979155.1. Lineage (NCBI taxonomy): Eukaryota > Viridiplantae > Streptophyta > Magnoliopsida > Malpighiales > Hypericaceae > Hypericum > Hypericum perforatum. Next base: position 40,068 of record SOPF01026708.1, on the reverse strand, counting down.
TTCTACTTCTTGGTCCTAATATAACGAAGACACACACCCTTATAGCTTAAAATAGGATAAATCGGGCTACTAATCTGTCCATATTTCATAAGAGGTGATAGTAATAAACTCAGAAGGTACATGGTTAAGAATATATGTGGCAGTTAAGAGCACATCTCCATATTGGCAAATTTGCCTTTGCCATCATAGATTTTATCATGTCAAGAAGGATTCTATTCCTTCTTTCAACAACCCAAATCTATTGCGATGTTTAAGGAATGTACAACTAATGTTCAATTTCTTTCATAACATAAAGTGCTCTACAATTCATCAGAAAGATATTCACGGCCGCAATCAGTTCGCAAAGCCTTTATCTTTTTATCCTTTTGATTCTCAGCAAAACTCGTGTATGTCATGAAGCAACTTAATAATTCTGACTTGTGAGAAATCAGGTATATCAGACTATATCACAAATAGTCATCAATAAAGGTGATGAAGTAGTATGCATCATGTGCTGCCCTCATATCTATTTGACCATATATGTCTAAGTAGACTAATTGAAATAGAAATTTTGCTATAGCTCTAGTATCGAAAGGTTTTCTTGTACTCTTTCCTTCTAGACAAGAAACGCTTTTAGGTAAGATAGACTTTTCTATTTTACTTAGTAGTCTGGCTTTAGGTGGATAATTTAAGTGATCTTGGCCCACATGGCATAGTCCAGAATGCCACAGCATAATATCATCTTTTGACAAATTTATGCTAGTGACTAAGAAGTAACATTACTAGGATCAATATCCATCATGAAAATACTTCTGATCTATATTCAAGGCTATAATAGGCATTATCCAAATACAACCTAACAATGTCATTCTCATACGACAATAAAAAATCTAAAGACATCAAAGTAGATACAGAAATCAAGTTTAAATAAATATTTGGAACAAATAGCATATTATGCAAAAGTAGGGCACGTCCACCACAAAAGGTATAATCCTCAAGTGCCTTTACATAATTGGACAAGTTGTTACCAAAAAAATAGTTTTTGTTCCAGTCGACAATTATCAATATTCAATAAATGAACCATGATCTCTAGCTATATGGTCTATTACTCTTGAATCTATCATTCACATAGAATATGATTCAACAAAGAGGGTCCAAGAAAATACATTAACCTCATACATATTAGAGTTTTAAATGTACCTACTTAGGTATCTTGCAACCTTATGCAAAATTATGACAGTTATAATATTTCACCTTAGAAATATTAAACCATCTTTTTTCATAGACCAGGAACTATCTACTTTGGGATCCTAAGTTTTTAACCTTTGGATTTTAGGAACCCTTACTCTTTTCTTTCCCCTTTTTTATTCCTTTTCTCAGAGCTATTTGAACTAATCAAATTTGCTTCGGGATAAGATCTCGTAGGAAGAAGACGATCATCTTCCAACTCAAAGTGTCAAGCAATATCCTCAAATATTACTAGGTTATTGGAAATGAGTAAGGTTCAGCTTCCTCTATTCCCAGCTTAGAGACAAAGAACGGATAATAGTTTGAATCTGTTGCTCATTGCTAAGTACATGACCAGCCTTAGCCAGGTTACTAATCATGTTTGGCATTATCCTCAAATATTTCCACATAGGAATACCAGGATGCCATTTAAAGGCATTAAACCTTATTGTCAAAGCACAAAGCTTTGACACAAAAAGCTTCCTGAATCAATTTAAGGGCATCCCAAAGTTCTTTTGTGTTCTCACAAACACGAAATTGCCTTGTAATTTCATCCATCATAAAACTCAGCAATATCAAATGTACAACAGAGTTCTTTCTATCCAAATAGCATAAGCATGACAATCATGCTTATGTTGTGTAGTATTGCCTACATCAGGCTCTAACAAAATCATATGTACTAGCTCGAGAACCCCTTGTTCTTCGAACATGTACTAGATTTTTATGCCTTAAAATAAACTGATATCTATATAGGGAATTTAAAATATAAGAACACATCAGAAGTTTGATTTAGGCAATATGAACCAATTTACTATAATCTCATACCTTTAATGACACACAGTCTTTGATTAGTCTCAAAATCAAAGTAGGTCACTAGAGTGCTTCCCATTACCATTCAAGATTTAATCTTCAACTAAGGTCACTAAAAATTCATATATAGTAAACTCAAGTGGCACATGAATAAAATAAACACAATTTATTCATTCATGTAGTGCAATTGTACGTAAATACTCATACAAAAACACAAGTATACAATTGTATAATAAGTACAAAACTTATTACATAAATAAAAAGTACATAATTTGTTACAAACTTTCATACATATCTGAGGTTGTACAAATAAAAGTACAAACTAATCTCAGAAAAAAGGTACATAATATATTGTACAAAAGTGTTCCCCTAAAACAGAGTATGTACTTGGGAAATACACTAGACAATGAAAACCTAATCACACATCAAATCTTTAAAGGTTGTCCTGGAGTTCAAGTCTTAGAATCTAGGTCCATTTCTGGATCAGTTTCATTAGACTTTAACAGGATGACATATTAACATACAATGGTTGGACTCCCAAGGCTCACCACAGTGAACGAATTAGAGTCCAAAATCCATTTGAACAATACCGAAGGAAATACATAAGTGTATTCCTTAGCCGAGTAACGGGTTATCTCAAAATTGTTTCTCAATTTCAACACAGTAGGGGGACATATCTCCCTTAAGAGGCATTTGTGCTCTAAATGCTTCAAAAGCATGACAAGAACAACCTTATGATAGTAAACCAGGTGATTCCAAAGACTACTCATGTTTTATTGGATTTTAAGGGTCGTTAGCAAGTCACGAAACATTGCTGACCAATCCTCCCTAAAAATACAAGCTACAAACCAAATGGCTTCTTGCATATCTTTAGCACTGCATTGAAATGTTCAACTATCACATACATGTCATCCTTGGTTATCCGTGGAGATAAATGCCTCTATTTTACACGCTGTCTCAAAGACTCAGTGTCAATATTCGAATAACTCCAGGTGGACATCATTATCTAGCCACTAATGCCAAATAATTTTTGGGTCAAATAACATATTTCCCAAAAATAAGATTGAAAAATTTTCAATCTTCCGATGATCCATCGTGTGATTTATGCTATGTCTAGTAATTTTTGGAACATATTCCAAAAATTTATTTAGATAATTTAAAATACTCACATATTTTAAAAATCTATAAATAATTTTGAGTTTTAATCAAATAAAGCAAATTTATTCAATTAAAAATAAAATAGTATCAAATTATGACTTAAAACGAATTTAAATCAAAATTTAGGATTTAATCAAATTAAAACATGTCTGAAAAGGACTAATTTGAAATTTAATTTAATTAAATCAATACCAAAATAGGATTTAAAACATATTCAAATCAAAATTTGGGACTCAATTGAATTAAAAAAATTATCCAAAAGGACCAATTTGAAATTCAATTTACAAAAAAAAATAGTACCGAATTAGAACTAAACAAATTTTAATTAAAATCCGGAACTTAATTGAATTAATAAAATGTCTGGAAAGACTAAATTAAAACCCAATTTCAAACAACAGTAACTGATTTGAAAATATCCACCAGGGTATTTAAGATTTTTTGCAAAAACTGCGAAATACTGAAAATACCCCTCTCAGTTCCAACTACCTCCCAACATTTTCTCTCTCCGCCAACTTTCTCTCTCCCGCATCGAACCCAAAAAATGTCTGAGCCTTCCAACAATGGTAGCGCACAGACAACGGAGAGTCGTCGACCACCACAGGTCAGGTTCGACTCGCTGTGACCTCCCGGTCATGGCCGTACCAACCTTTTCCGGCTGCTGTGGTCTGGTGTTCGCTCGGGAAGGAGATCTCCCTTCGACAGAGTTTGGAGCTTCCGGTGATCAAAACTTCCAACTCTGGTAACGAAGATGGTCGAAATGGATATCCCCGTGTTCAGAACACGCCGGGGAACAATTTAGGGTCGGCCCCTTGCGTCAAAAATGTCAGAAAGTGGTCGGATTTGGTTGAGGTTGAATCGTACAGAAATCGAGATTTCTGGGTTAGGTTTTTCAAATTTGGGTGTGCAAAATTACAGTTTGATCCCAAGGTTTCCGCGAAAAAACCAAATCGGCCCAAACGAATAACAATATTCAATTTGTTCCTCAGTCAACATAAATAATTGACAAAAACACCCAAAAATAATCTGATCTTTAATTTAAACATGATCAAGCCGATAATTAACAGAAATTATCGAATCAGATCAACATATAATACTAAGAACATGGACTAACCATGCTCTGATACCAGTTGTTGGATTATAAAGCATAATTAATAAATATTACGCAAATAATCAATTGCACAATTAAATGCAAATTAAAGAGATAAAATCGAGTTACCTCTTCTAGCATGTGCACACAAGGTCCCGCAACGTTGTAGACGAGGTGTAGGTCGAAACCGATCACGTACGAAACGAATCAAGGCTTTATTCCCACGAATGTGCTTGAACATTTATCTATCAAAAGTGTTAGTGACTAATACTGAACTTCCGTTTCTGAGTGTATTTTCTGGTGGCTTGTCCCGAAATGGTCACACGGAATTCCCTTTTATAGGGGAAAAAATTCATGTACAATTAGGCCAACTCATCCCAACTTTTTGATTTATGTCAATTTGGTCTTTGTCAAATTTTTACCTAAATGTGTAATTATATGGAGTTGGCATTTTTACTTTTAACCAACCTTTGGATTATATATGCTAACACTTGTTAAATTGAACCAAGTTAAGTTGAATTAATCAATGTATCCCATTTTCTGGGTTTTCAACTTCTTCTCCCACACCTTATCTAATTAGCTCATAGATTTCAGATTTTTTTACTGTTCTATTTGTTTTAAAATTGGATTAAAGAGATTGATTATTAATTTTTTTTAGGATACATGAATAAGATGATATCCTACATGTTACATTTTTTTATTTACCGTAAAGCGCCCATAAGTAAAACATTTTTGCACATTGCTTTTTATTAAAACATTTGTTTTGTAAAATCTTAAAATAAAATACGGTGTAATATGAAAGAATAAAAAAGGAGCGACAGAATCCAAAAAATTGAAACATAACGCCAAAAGAAAGTGATATAAAGCAATGTTTTTAAAATTAACCCAGACGACGACCCAATTTTAGGTTCGGCCTCTTGGTCAATCAACTAGACTACTGGTTGAATAGAAATTTTAAATTGCATAACAGTTTTTATTAGAGATAATTATATTTTACTCCCTCATATAACATTTTACGATTTTGCAATCACTCCAGTTTAATAAATTCATGGTAATATTCTTCTATTGTAGTATTATCATACATTTAGGTCATTCTGTAAAACTTACATAGAATATTTCATATTTTCCTACAAAATTCTATATAAAAAGAGAAAAATATCCCTACCACAAAAGAACCCAAAAAACTCATTCTTTCTCCTACCTTCAACTAAAACAAAAATTCAAACTTAAGTTTTAATGACAATAAAAAATTAAAAAAATTAACACTAGTGACAATAAAAATAAAATAAAAAATCAAACATGAAGAACCGTAATTTTGAATATTCTAAAGTAAATTAAAAGTCAAATTAGAAAATTATGATCATCTTCTTGTAAAAATAAAAACTAATCTTCAACTCCCTGCGTGCGTCGGCGTTTAAGCTGGACAACTAGTCAACTAGGACAGGTTAACCATGTGCAAGGACCGACGTCGTCTCATGAACGATGCTGTCTTCATTAGCCACCACCACATCAACCCCACGCGGATTACTGCCGCTCCCTCTGTTCCTTCTCCTTGGCTTTTCATGTGTTATATGTACAGTTTAATTGAAGGACAATTTAGACATTTTCACTTGAAACATGAAAATCACAAACAACAAAAAATTGTCTACATTATTAAAGTAAGATAAGATTGACAAACTATAACTTGAATTCAATACAATTCGATAGCAAGAACTAGTCGGAGTGATGAAAAGTTGGTTATGATTTTGGACCCAAAAAAGCAGTTTTTCTCGAGAATTTTTACTTGTGTCCTAAATCTTTATATGCTTTAGTAGTTGAATTTTTAATATCATGACTTTCACAGTTCTATAATGACGAGATCTTTGATGAAGAATGCGCATCTAGTAATGCCGCCAATGTGGATATTACTTCCGAAGACAATGGTTGCTCTTTTTGCGTTGTCATGCTCTATTGGCTTTGTTAGTGGCATCGACCAAATTTACGACGTAGAAATTGACAAGTAAGTATTATAAACTTATCAAATTTTATATTGTTATATGAGATTATTAAATCAAGTCCTATCTAATAATTTTGTAGGATCAATAAACCTCATTATCGAATAGCTTCAGGAAAATTGTCTCTTCCATTTGCATGGATAGTAGCGATAAGTTTTATTGCAATTGGTGTTGCAATTTCTTCAGTTCTAAAATCGGGTTCGTTACTTGTATTTGTTCTCCGCTCCGTCGTCCTGGGGTCGTTGCATACCGTGCCTCCATTTTCCACCAAGAGGTCTACAGTTGGTGCAGTTCTTACTTTTGCCGCGGTGAGTATCTGTCTTTTTTACGTATTCTGATAGATAAACGTACAATTCAATTTCACCTGCAGTACTCTTTTTATGTCTAACGACACTCAAAAATCGTCCAAACGCCCATTTTGAACCATGACGAAGTATTTGTGTAAGTAAATTTTTATTGAATTGAAATCTATAATTTTTCTAACTAATTGGTTGATTCACGTAGCTCCTCTAATTATGTCGGGTGTGACAAGGGAAATCCTAGGACTTCCATTTCTATTGAGGTACTCTTAATTTAGTTTCATATGAAAACTAATAATATATTTAGTTATGATATCTGTAATTGATTTTCTCACTATTTGTCAATCTTGGCATCCAGTATACCACCGGTATTTATGATAATAAATTCCACTTTGGTTTTTCTTGTCTTTGGTGCAATAAAAGACATTGAAGACTTGGAAGGAGATAAGATCTAAGTCGTTAGTTTGATCTTATCTTTGTAGAATTTGAAGTATTTTTTTATGTCTAGTAGATCTGGGATATAATTCATTTGCTGCATATAAGTCATTTTCGTGTAGTTTCGGCCTTTTTATCTTACAAATAGAATCGTGTAAGGGCAAGGATAGTCTTTGTATATACCATTAGTATTTTAGTTTTTTCTATCTTTTGGTTTTCGCTAATCAGTCTTTTGTATCTAATTTGCTCGGTTAATTAACATACAGCGAGTCTTGTCCAAGTTGGGACCTCACACGGGTAACTAAATAAAGTTTGTCCTTCAGAATGCTACTGAAAAAAAAATGTAACAATGAATCCGATTTATACAATTTCATCCACATATTTTTTAGACGGTAAAAACGATTAAAACTATAAGATATATGCTACGAAACTAGTTCTTTTTCCAAAATTTATTGTTCTCGCGCAATTATGTGTTTATATTTTTATTATTTCATCTTGATTAATTTCTGTTTAAAATGGTTAAAAGATAAGAGGCATAACGTACCAACTTTAGCGTCAATTTATGGATCAAGAAAAGTTACGCTTTTTAGTTTTGGGTCCATGCTACTAAATTACACAGGTGCTATTACAAAAACTATTCTTCTACCTCAGGTAATTTTATTTTATGCACATTATCAATTAAAGCTCATCATGATATGTAATTAATTTCAAACAATATCTCGAAAACTAACTAAATTTGACATTTGTTTATAAAACAGATGTTTAAAAGGAGTGTTATGATACCTTCATATATATTTCTAGCCTCGCACCTGATCTTCCAGGTATAATTCTTACCTTTCCCAGTTATATGAAATAAAAATAAGTTTGGTCGCATACTGATTACATTATATTTAATGGTAGTATTAGTGTGTTTGTTTTCAACATGAAAAAACTGTAACCCTTTATTACTCACGCACATTATTTTCCTTTTTTTTCTCTGACTTGGAAGTTGGATAAAGCAAATTATACCAAGATAAAGTTAATTAGCTAATCTGTAGTTGTCAAAAAACTATGCGAAAGTTACTTGAAGACTAGTTTTCTGAATTCCGCATTCTGATACCTAAAATATTTATTATAATAAAACAGGAAACAGGCCCAAGCATTCCACCAGTCGCTGTACAAGCTCTTAATAGCCCCATACGTTATTTTTCCATTTATATAGATGGAAGAGTTTATACTTCTTGCATAGTGAGAGTACACCCATTTCAATTTTCCTTGTGAAAGCAAAATCCTTTTTAGTTTCTCTTTTACTTTCTTTTATCAATAAGCTCAAAATTACGATTTTTCATATTTATTCATATATTCTGGTTGTGGCATCTATATTACTACATAACTATAACTTTTATCCTATTTAAATTGAGTAAGTTTATTTTATGGTCCGTTATTGTCAAATAGCCCTCTTTCATATCATATGGTATAAAGTCCAAATCTTGCAAATAGGAATGACATGCTAAGAATGACTAAATTGTTTTTTTGGGAGACAAATTTGTAAGTGGAGCGTTCCATAACCAAATCTTAATATGGCGGCTTGTATCTATAAATTCTATTAATAGTTACTATTGCGGATGATGTCTTGCTATCGAGAACAATTTCGGGAGAAATGACATTGTTGACAATATGCACCTTAATATATTAGGTCCTTTTATACTTATTTATTTAAAATATTCATCTGGGATACATTTTATTTTTTTTTCATTTTACATATGGATCCTAACACAAAATCTCAGATGTCGAATTATCAATCCCGAATATCCAGTCCAACCACTGGTGACTTATTGTTCTAAATTAGCCATTCAATTTTGTGGGAACGCAACATATTAGTAAATTCAGATTACTGGTCTAACAGCTTTGAACTCTAGAAGAACCGGTCGATAAGGCTCGGGTCTAGAAGCATTTGCGCAGAGGGAGCGTGGGTTTGCTTGGCCATAGAGGCAGTCGTTTGGTGTCGCGGGTTTGTGCTTTTGGCTTTTGGTGCTTAAATGAGCGTGTACTTATTATTATTATTATTTGGTCTTCTTATTCGGCTCTGTTTTTATTTTTTATCTTTCCTTGGCGCACAGTTTACTGTTCTTGAAGAGCTTCGAAAGATGTTGCTGGGAAAGAGTTGAGTTAGTAATGGTTGATATCAAGAGCACCTGTGTCTACTTGATCATTAGACTCTTAAGATAGAGTACCTATGTCCTTTCTCATCTATATTGTAAGATAGACTTTTATATTAGGCCTCTAAAATATCTTGATCTCATTTTTAAAAAGTAAAAGTATAGTAGTTTTGGATTGGGAGTAGATTGAAATAATTATTTTAAAGGGTATGAAGTAAAAGGTGTTGAAAATTTTATTTTTTAATATTTGTACATTTTTTATGTCATTTTGTATATTAATGTTTTGTTATTTTTTTATATAAAACAACTCTTAGAACATAAGGTGATATATTTTGTATTATTCATGTAAGTTTTTGTATCTTTGTAAAAAATTCATATTGACACACAAATCATGTCAATACTAAAAAGTAAAACATGTTAGAACGGTTCACATTTTTTATTTTGTACCATTTGAAATTATCTACCTTCGTACCCAATCTCTCCTGTTTTTATTAACCCAAATAATTCTTACAACCAAGTAAATAAATGTATATTTAAATAATACTTACAAGATAATAATTATTAAATAAATCTCTTTACTTGTATGACAGAAATGTCTATCCTTTTTTATTAACCCAAAAAAGTGGTTCTCATAGATTTGGTATGATACTTATAAAATCGATAAGATTAATATCTTCTTAAATATACTAATTAACCACGAAACCACCATTCTGCCGGAGCATGTTGCCCCTCCAAAAACCGATATTTGTTTTAGAAAATCTCATATTCTTAATGTTTTAGAGCAACTAGGAAATGATTCTTTAAATACAAATAATTCAATTCAGATGGAGGATACCTATTCAGAAATTCTTGCAACTCCATCATTTATGTAATTAGTTCAGAAGGTTACCTCGTAACCAACACAAAATCACCCAAAAATTGCACCGCAAAGATTCAAATTTCCAAAGAAGGCCAACACCACAAAAATCAACAGAATGTCACAGTCAATCCAAACATGCTTCAAAATAAAAGGGTCAAAAATCCAAGTAAAAAATGGACCGCAAGCAGCAAGAAATCCAGTTCTCGATCTAGGATACAATTTGGTGTCAAATGTTTTAGTATTTTCAAGTTTGTCAAAATCAAAATTTTAATAAAAATTGATTGATTATAAAAAAATTATAAATTAGAGAATCATAAACGGGTCGTAAGAATATACAACCTCTACTATATTATAGGAATGACTAAAACAATTATCCTTAACATAAACTTGTTAATAATTTAATCATAAGTAACCAAGATAACTAAGGAAAAAATCATGATTCTCTAGAAAGAAAATACCAAAATGTTTCATAAATCTCTTATAAAAACTATACAAAAAAAGTGAATTAGTTAAAAAAGATCTTGGGATCTTACAAGAATACTTAGCAATCACACCTATCCTAACAAGTTTCTGATATTGCTATGATATATCTTGTGGAGCGTGAAAAATCATAAAATCGCATGATTTCAAGAGTATACTTCTAATTTTGACAACTTTATGTATTTCTCAAATTATAAATTATAAATACTTATTTTTAGAGCCTTTGGCTTTTATAAATGTAACTTTTTATACAATGATTATGGTTGCTAGGTATTGAATTATATACTTCTCTTAAATTTCCAAAAAAAATATTAAAAAAGGGCAAAAAAATGACTATCTTTAAAAAAAAAGGCAAATGATTACCAAAATGGGACCAAAAGATGTAATTTCAACACAATTCCGATTAAGCTCCACACATTTAGAGAAAACACATTATCTGGACTGGAACCATTTGAAATTTATTTTGATTCGAATTTGCAGTATCTAAAATATGCAAAATTAATCACATTATAATTCTAATCCAAAGTTAAAGACAAAATGTCATATGTCGGAAAAAAAAATAATTGTTTTTGGTGACCACTTCGAACTTGCGGGGGAGTTCTCCCGGTCGTCTAGTTGCGGCTGACAGCGAGACATCAGTAATATACCGACATCAATTGGAATTTCTAGGGCTAGAAAGTTTAAAAATTAGGAATTTAGATCGGTAGAGGGGGAATCCATCAGAATGGTCATTAATATTTTATCTCCTGGTGAGGCTCAAAACCCCTTCCGCCTTTCCCATTCCAATGTTGATCTGACCATGTGAAGAATTTTCAGTTTGGTACCGTAAAGTTTCGATCTTTAGCCTTTTTCTATTGGTTTGCTATTGGTTGTGATTGAGGCTTGAGAGGTAGTTGGCGAGAGTGCTTCAGTAGTAGCTCTCACAGTTTCCGGTTAAGTGCTTTAATCAGAGAGATGACGGCTAGTGCTCCGGAGGATAAGGGAGTGAGTGGCTTTCGGTTAGACGAAGGGATGTGGTGTGGGAGTGGGGGTCTCATCGGTTATAGGCCTATTGCCTAGGGTGTGTTCTTTCGGTTTTTCGTGTTTATGTGAGCGTCTACTGATATTTTTTTTTCCTTTTTTGCTTCAGAGATGAGCTTGTTATGGGGAAGGCTGCATATTTTCTGAGGTGAAGGAGCTCCATTGCAGTAGTTGACAACGTTGTGAATCAATGGAACTGATGAAGGAATTCCTCTAGGGGCAGCATTAGACGACGCAAGAACGTATGTGAACTAAATACAGAAGTTGGTAGCGCCGTGCTACCTGTTGAGAAGTTGGTCGTTGAATTACTTGTTAGAAGGTTCGTTCTGGTTATTTCCTCAGCAGCCATCTACTTTTATTACTCTTAAGCAATCATTCAGCTATGCGAACATGCGACATAGTTTGTTATAACAGTCCCATGCATCTCTTTTAGGTGCTCTATTTCAGTATGACGATGGACCGAGATGTCAAACAATTATAACCCCAAATATACACGTGATCAAGTTTTCTTTGTTCCAACCTTCTGTATATCTTCTTATGGGGATGAAGTAGTCGTCAAATATCCGGTGGATTGGAATGCAGTTTTTCCTGTTGAGCATATCCAGCCGCAGAGCTTCGAAAGAAGATGCCGAGGAAGAGGTTTTTTCCTGAAAATGTGGAGTTCTTGACTGATACTAAGAGCAGGTGTGTGTACTTGATTATGCAACTTTAAGATGGAGTATGTCATTTCTCGTGTATTTTCTAGAAGCACGGTGACATTCTGTTTTGAGTTTTCTAGCTAGCATTTTACTTTAAACAATCTTTAAATTTCCGACTTTTAGTGTCTATTGTGTAGGGGGTTAAACTTAATCAGTCATAGCTCGTATGCTGAGAATCATCTCTTTGTGCACATCTTTGCGACTTTGGGCTCTCTTTATATCTGAGCTGATACTTTAGTGATTGCTGCTTGTTGTTCTTAAGTTTATAATCTAAAGCCAGTTAAACCTTTTTAGTGAAGTCTGGTGACCCTTGGAGTACGTTGTGTATGGAATTTGGATGAGATATTGCTTTTAGTAAAAGCTCTTCGTTTTGATATCTCCGGACCCAAGCCTTTGCTTCTTCAGTAATCGGTTGTCAAGTGTTTCAATTTTTCACCAGGAATAACTTTTTTGGAGTTATAAATTACGAAGAAACTATTTAGCTTTTGGAAGCTTCATGTGCAAATATGAACGAAGTGATGTTATGAGAGTTTGATTTGCTTATGGTGTGCTCTGTGGTTATTTGTTTTGTCCGAGCTCTCTTGTACATTGGTTTCTGTCGATTACTGATGGGTGGAAAATGTCAACTTTTCTGACCAAAAAAAAAATGTCAACTTTAGGCTGTATCCAAGAAGGGAGTGACTGTTGACGCAGAAAATGCAGTAAAACTGGTTTGTGTCCCCTGAGGTGTTGGCTCTATGTAATACTCCCAATGCCACCATCATCCTCTTCCGCGGGAAAGTTGGGCACTTAGAGCAACACTGTGAACGAGTTTTACAATGCACTCGCTCATCCTAATGGAAATGGGGCATTATGATGATGATGCTGATAATGGTTCCAAAGCATTTGTAGTCTCCACGAGGAGAAGTGAATAGCTGCTGATGTGACACAAGAAAGAGTAGGTGAACCGCATTTCTCCAAGTGGACTGCATGACAAATCACTTGGATAGCATGTCTCCGGGTGGGGATAACAGTTGCTGTCTGTCTCCATTTTGAAGCGTCTTTTGGAAAATCACAGAATTGGTGATTCATCCTTTTTTGATGGGAAATGATGAGCATCATGGCACACGTTTTACTCATCCATAACAGGAATATCAGAACCATAGATATTCCAAGCTCTGACTCTAGGATAGATAGAGGCGTAGCCAGAAATATTTAGGAGTGGGGGCAATGTTATAAATAAAAAAAATCAACATATGTAATTCCAACATTCATAATTGTCCTCTACTATTACTCATACATTGAAATCGCTCCATGATAGCTTCATTGTCAATACAATCAAATACGTCTTTCTCAATATATGTAATTAAACAATCAGTTAGCAATTGATCTCCCATCTTGTTGCGAAGACGATTCTTCAAAATATTCATGGCGGAAAAGTCTCTCTCAACATTTGCAGTTGCAACTGGCAAGATCAAGGCTAGTTTTAGGAGCCGATATACCATAGGATAAATGAGATCTCTCTGCATCTCCACCAATTTTTGAGCCAAAATATCTAATCTCTTTATATCACCAAAATTCATCATTAGATCTCATGTCAGCAATATAATTATCCAACTGATTATCCAGTGTCAAGATATCCAATGACGAAAAATCACGAGGATAAAACTTAGTGAGGCCAAGCAATTTTCGCTTATCCAAAGCAACAAATGATTCATCTGGACTCAAACATGCCACACCAAGAAGCAGTTCAGTGTTGATCTCAGTAAACCGGCTATTTAATTCCTAAAGTTGCATATCTATAATTGCATTGAAAATATCAACTTGGTAATGGTGCAAATTAGTAACCTGAAAATTTTTTGCGCCGAGATCTTCCACTTGGTTAAAATATATCTTCCATATGTGTAACAATAATCTCACGTTCTGTACAAAATGTTGAAGCTTCTAATATCAAAGAAGACCACCCTGTATCTCTTAAATCTTGCAACCTTTGTTTTGATAATTTTACTAGTGTCATGGCTCCAGTAATGTTTTGATCTTGTCGTTGTAAAATTTGTGATAATTCATTGGTGATTCCTAATATGCTCTTCATAAGATGAAAACTGAATATAAAGTCAAATGATTGAATTGACTCCAACAAAGAATTAGCTTCAACTCGTTGAATAGCTTCAATTCCATCCTCAGCTACGACATCCAAGACCTTTAATAGAAAGTTGAAAAAAATTTATTAGTTTTTATGCATGCATAAATAATTATTAATAATAAAGTAGTTAAGAGATAGATAAATTGAATAATAAAAAATTACTATAAAAAAATATTACCTTGGTCATGGAATCAAACATTAACTGTAAATTCAAAAGTGAACCATAATGTGAACCCCATCTTGTATCACATGCTCGTCTAACTCCAAGTTGTTGATTCAAACCCCTTTCACTTACAAGTTCACCATTTTCTAATCCTCTGGCAATTCTAGCAGCATCTTTTTCTCTCAAAATATCACGACATCGACAAGATGCCCCAACAATATTTAAAACCATAGTTATCACATTGAATAGAGATGCAACATGATCAATATTTTTAGCAACAGCTACCAATGTTAACTGAAGTTGGTGAGCAAAGCACTGAACATAATGTGCAGATTCATTTTCCCTCATAATAATACTTTTCAATCCATTGAATTCTCCTCTCATATTACTTGCTCCATCATACCCTTGTCCACGCAATCTGGATAAACTTAATCCATACTTCATAAATGTTAACTCAATTCTTTTCTTGAGTGAAAGAGCTGTTGTATCAGAAACATGAACAATATCCAAAAATCATTTAATTATACAACCTTTTCTATTGACATATCGTATCACAATAATCACATGCTCTTTGACTAAAATATCTCGAGATTCATCCACTAGATAGTAAATAAACCATCTTCTAAATCAGCAATAATAGCATTAGCAGTTTCAGCTGGGCAAGCACGAATAATGTCATATTGTATATCAGGAGATGTCATCTTCAGATTATCTGGAGCATTTTTACCGATAACCTTTTTAATATCTTCGTTATGGTCAGCCAAAAAATTCAGAAGTTCGCGGTAGTTACCTCTATCCACCGACTTTTCAGACTCATCATGGCCACGAAAAGGAAGCCATTGACACAACAGAAAACAAACACAGTCCACAGAAGCACATAAGCGTGTTCGATACTGTCTTTTTTTCAAATCAGAATACCTAATAAAATAGGTGCTCAAATGTTGTTTCTGATTCATCAAAGCATAGCATTTTGTCATGGATTGAGAATGACTACTATTAAGTTTTCCTACATGAGTAGTAAATCTTTCTAGTTTATTCCAAGAACTGAAATCCTCCATAACAAAAGAGTCTCCACCTCCATGCTTGTCATTTTCAGACTTAAATAAATAGTAACAAAGACAAAATGCAGCTTCTTTGTTTATGCTATATTCCAACCAATTTTCATGATCATCATACCAAGCAGGATTAAAAGAACGTGTCACAGTTCCAAATTTCTTTTTCTGAAAATTATGTCTTGCAGGCTGACAATGTCCAGATAATAGATACTTTCTTCTTACTCTATCACGGACATCAGGATGATATGTTGAAATTCTTCGTCTCAAACCAGGATCCGAAAGAAGATTTTCCAAATCAATATCCACATAAGTTTGCTTGAAGGTCTTTTCTGAGCTTGTAGAACTATTAACTTCGTCAATAGACCTTTTTCCTTTTGTTAGATACTTACCTATAACTGATCAAAATTATAAAATTAAATAGATTAATAATAATACAATCAATAGATTCAACTAATCAAACACAAACATGTAAAAAACCTAATTCTCTCTATCAATAACAACATATAAAAAACCTATTGTTAAGTTTTCGAAACTTACCCTTTTGTTGGTGGTGGCTATAGAGTATAGATGTTGCGTGCCTCTCGCCTCTTGAATTTTGCTATATACTCCAGTCACGTATTAAATTCCAATGTTAGCTATTTGAAATAGAATAATCTATATCGCCGCCGTACAGGGTTAATTCTCAATGCAAACCAAATGCAAACCAAAAGGAAGTTACTCCCGTCACTTAATGAAGACCTAATGCCAACCAAACGTTTTCAATGTGGGCTTCCAAAATTTTTTCTTATGCCTTTTAGGCTTACGAACATTTTCAAGGGACAAGGGGTATGATCAGCTTCTATTTTTTTATAAAGATAAAACTTAAAATAATTCTTACGGGCTTTTTATGGACTTTCAAAATTAGTGGAGTCAATATTTTAAATTTAGTGGGTACATATATGAAAAAATAAATTCAATTACAAAAAAAATTAAAATTAAGTGGGGTCAATTGACCCCACTAATACATATGTGGCTACGCCTCTAGCGAATGGCACAAACTGAGCTTCATTTTAGTAGTGCTTACCATCTCAGACGGACAGTCAAACTGAGGTGGTGAATCATTCTCTCGGAAATCTTCTCCGTTGTTTGGTCGGCGACAATCTGTTGGAATGGATTTAATATAAATGGCTAGGAGGACATTTAATTATAACTTACACCATTCACTTTAAGAAATAAAACTTTATTTTACTAAAAACTTTGGTTTACAACAACTCACAGCAACTTTGCCTTTTATATCACCTCACCCTCTCTTTTCTTCTTCTCTCGGTTGCCACATTAAATAGCTACCTACTTGTCCTATATATAGGAAATGGACGCCGACTTATTCTTCTCTAGGTTTTTCCAAAACCATAATTTTATAGCCTCCATTTATGACTATTCTAGTAGTCTAGACCAAATTTTACATGGCAACTTATCCTAGACTCATCCAGATTTACAACTTGCTATACTTTTCTTCCAAACTCTTTACACTTGAAATACCTAGAAAAATCTTAGAAAAAGGCTATAAGATGAATATGGAGGAATTTAGCCTTTTCATAAGAGACAAAAATGGGAGATTAATTGCCAAGGTACCGATGACAAAAAATAGGATGTTCTATCTGAACATTCACAATGATGTTGCTAGATGTTTGGCTGTTTGTTTGAAGGATTCATCATGGCTTTGGCATTTGAGGTATGGACATCTTAATTTTGGAGGATTAAAAATATTGTCCCAGAAAAAGATGGTTACAGGATTGCCAAGAATTGACCACCCGGATCAGCTTTGTGAAAGATGTTTACTTGGAAAACACTTTAGAAAAAGTTTTCCTAAAGAAACATTGACGAGAGCCACAAAGCCACTACAGTTAGTTCACATAGATGTTTGTGGACCTTTGAAGCCAAGTTCGTGTGGGGGAAATAATTACTTCCTCATATTCGTTGATGATTTTAGCCAAAAAACTTGGGTTTATTTCGTGAAACAAAAATCAAAGGTTTTCTCCAATTTTAAGAAATTTAAAACCCTTGTGGAGAAAGAAAGTGGCTTTAAAATTATGGCCATGAGATCAGATAGAGGAGGTGAATTTACTTCAAAGGAGTTTGAGATCTATTGTGAAGACAATGGAATTCGCCGTCCTCTTACAGTTCCATACACGCCACAACAAAATGGAGTCGGTGAAAGAAGAAATAGAACAATTCTCAACATGGCTCAAAGCTTGTTGAAGACCAAGAGAGTGATGAGAGTGGTCTTTGTCATCATGAAACACCTCCAACCATCATTGCAATATAATTTTATGAAGTAGGGTTGTTGATTCCACAAGAATTAAGCGAACGCCTTACTCAGTTTACTTACTACATTTTAGGAACTTGTTGGTTTTGGTTTGGTTTTGTGACAACTAACAACTATCATGCATTAAATGAAAACAAAGACTACTTAAATCATGCAAACTAACTACAACACACAAATAAACAAGATATATAACAATTTAACACAAGTTGTATGATACCATGGATTACCGAAACAAACTAAATGGTTTGAGGGGTTTATTAAGCTCATGTCATGATCCGGGTGTTTCAAGGAAACTAATCTATGCTTTCACTCTAAATTAGTATAAATTGATCTTTATCTAGGATTAAGTGAATTCGATGTGCTTTCGCCCCTACGAGTCACTTAATCCTAACTGAACACCAACTATAAACATCACCCTTTTGGATAACCAATCACCAAGTGAAATTTTCATCTCACGAGGCAACGGATCAACAAGTTAAAAGTTTGATCAAGTCTATCTCCTTTCGATCTCAAGACTTGATTATATTCATAGTTTCTAGGTGGCTAATCTAGACTAAGCATTAAGTTTTTTAACTAGTACACAATCCATTTGATTTTTACCACCTTAAACCATTAGCTAAGTTTAGGATTTCAAGGCATCAAACCCACAAAATAAATTACTCACACATATTTATTATATAAACAAGCAAGAACATGACTATATTACAAGAGCAAAGTATGAGAAAGGTAAAGAGTTTAAGAGAAGGAAAAAGTTTTACAAATCCAAGCCTTGGCTTGGTTTGGTTGCTTTGTTCTTCTCCTTCCTATCCTTCTCTTCTTTTCTTTCTTTTCTTCCTCTTTCTCCTTTTTTTTGCTCACGGCTGCCTCCTTGTCTCTCCTCACTTCTTACTTAACTAATTAATATGTCTAAGTCTTATTACAATCCAAAACTAACTTAACAAATTAATTCTTTTACAAATATCTAACCAACTCTTTCATAATGTAAGCAAGAGTTAAAATGGCTTTAGGACTTATTAATAAGAGTTAAAACCAATTGAACCACCCTTGTTCCCTTAAAGTCTCGGATGAAAGATGAGTTTTTGGCCAAGAATGGCACCCTCCATGTCATTGGCGCACTCCACTCTTTGAAAATTGCACGAATTGGCGCCCTTCACCTTCTTGGAGCCATCCATCCTTAGCTACGATTATGGAGGTTGGCGCCTGCCATGTTTTTGGCACCCTCCATTTATTAGATTATAGCTACGGATGTCTTCTTTCTAATTCTACTAATGGTGCCTCAATCCGACTTCGTATTAGAAAGTTATGAATTTTCTTGTACAAGAGGTCTAGCCCGGTGAACTACATGGTTAGCCTCGCAAATAATTGGTGCATTTGGTTTGTCAATGCCATTTTGCTCGCAACCATGTGATCTTGATCGTGCATCGTTAAATCATCATCCATGAAGCTCCTAAACATAAAGAAAACATAAGAAAAACAAACGAACACGATAAAAGTTCATAATGTACATTTACAAGACATAGACAAAGAAAACACACTAAAATAATTAATAACAGCCTAAACCTATAATAAAATGTACATAAATAATGAGTGTTTTTGACACTCATCAGAGAGTACCCAAGGAATTTTGGGCAGAAGCAGTTGATTGTGCAGTTTATCTAATAAACCGATGCCCGACAAAAAGTGTGTGGAATATGACTCCTCAAGAAGCATGGAGCGGAGTGAAACCCAGCATCTCACACTTACGAGTATTCGGGAGTATTGCATATGCTCATGTGCCGAGTAAAAATAGATCAAAGCTTGATGATAGGAATATCAAATACTTATTCATCGGTTATGACTCTCGATCCAAGGGCTACAAGTAATATGATCCGATCAATCAGAAGGTCATCATAAGTATAGATGTGGAGTTTGATGAAGAAGGCATGTGGGATTTTGAAGTTAAAGATAAAGATAATAATTTCTCCCTATTTTGGAAGAAGAACCACCAGAACCAGTTGCTCCAGCTACTTCACCACCTCCATCACCTCCAACACAACATCATGATCCATCATCATCAGATAAAAGTTCGAGTGAAAGGCTCTTCAGACAAGGAGTTTAGCTGACATCTATACAGGTAACGTATCACACTTTTGTCTCTTTGCAGATAGTGATCCAGTAGCCTTTGAAGAAGTCATGAAAAGTGAAAATAGGAGAAAGGCAATGAATGAAGAGATCAATGCTATAGAAAAGAATAACACATGGGAGCTTGCAACACTTCCAAAAGGGCAAAAAGCAATAGGAGTTAAGTGGGTGTACAAAGTCAAAAAAAAATGCCAATGGAGAAGTTGAAAGATATAAAGCAAGATTGGTGGTTAAAGGGTACAACCAAAGAGCGGGCATTGACTACGATGAGGTATTTGCTCTTGTTGCTCATCTTGAAACTATTAGATTAATTATTTCAAGAAAATAATTTCAGCAAGTGCCCACATGAACATGCTCTCTACGTGAAGGTGAACAAAAAAGGAGATATGTTACTCGTATGCCTGTACGTGGATAATCTGATTTTTATCAGTAATAATCCAACAATGTTCGAAGAATTCAAGAAAGCGATGATGAGAGAATTTGAGATGACTTACATCGGGCTTATGTCTTACTATCGGGGGCTCGAAGTGAAACAAATGAAAAATGGGATATTCTTATCTCAAGAAGGATATGCAAGAGAAATTCTGAAGAGATTTAAAATGGATGAGTGTAATCCGGCGATTACTCCTACAGAATGCAGAATTAAGCTATCAAGAATTGACGCAGGTGAGAAGGTCAATCCAACTCTTTACAAAAGTCTTGTTGGAAGCCTAAGGTACTTAACATGCACGAGGCCAGACATTCTCTATGCAGTGGGACTAGTTAGTCGGTATATGGAAACACCAATGACTACTCATATGAAGGTTGCCAAGAGAATTATATGCTATATAAAAGGTATGCTTGACTTTGGCTTATTTTACTCATAATATGAGAAGTATAAGCTTGTTGGATATAGCAATAGCGATTAGGCCGGACACTTGGATGAAAGAAAAAGTACTACGGGGTTTGTTTTCTTTCTCAGAGATACGGGCTTTAGGTGGAGTTCCAAGAAGCAACTAATCATGACACTCTCTACCTACAAAGCGGAGTACGTTGCAGGAGCATCATGTGTCTGTCATGCAATATGGTTAAGGAATCTAATGAAGGAGCTAAAAATGTAGCAGAAAGAACTAACTACGATATATGTGGATAACAAGTCAGCAATAGCTCTAGCGAAGAATCTGGTGTTCCACAATCACAGCAAACACATTGACACAAGATATCATTTTATCAGAGAGTGCATATCAGAGAATAAAGTGCAGCTAAAGTATGCAAAGTCTCAAGACTAAGTTGCGGACATATTCATGAAGCCACTAAAGCATGAAGTGTTCATCAGTTTGCGAGAACGACTTGGAGTTATCAGCAAATAAAGTTTAAGGGAGGATGTTGAAAATTAAACTTGATTTGTCTAGATTTGTCTAGGTATTTCAAGTGTAAAGAGTTTGGAAGAAAAATTCTAGCAAGTTGTAAATCTAGATGAATCTAGGATAAGTTGCCGTGTAAAATTTGGTCTAGACTACTAGAATAGTCATAAATGGAGGCTATAAAATTATGGTTCTGGAAAAACCCAGAGAAGAATAAGTTGGCGTCCATTTCCTATATATAGGACAAGTAGGCAGCTATTTAATGTGGTAAACGAGAGAAGAAGAAAAGAGAGGGTGAGGTGATATAAAAGGCAAAGTTGCTGCGAGTTGTTGTAAACCAAAGATTTTAGTATAATAAAGTTTTATTTCTTAAAGTGAGTGGTGTAAGTTATAATTAAATCTCCTCCTAGCAATTTATATTAAATCCATTCCAACACAATCTACGTTCATGGGACACTAAGCTTAGCCAAGCTGAGTTTGCTCACAATGTTGCTGTCAATCGGAGTATAGTCATATGCCCATTTCAGGTTGTCTATGCTACTGTGCCACGCAACCCTATTGACTTGTTGCAGATCCCAACATTGCTAAAGGATGATAAGCCGGCTGGTGATCTTATCAGTGACCTCCAACGTGTGCACTCTGATACACAGGCAAAGCTCGAGCAATCCAATGCTCGATACAAAATGGCAACAGATGTTCGTCGCCGGGATGTTTAGTTCAAAGTAGGTGACTTTGTTTGGGCTATTTTGATGAAGGATCGCTTTCAAGCGCATGAGTATAATAAGTTAGCCTCCCGTAAACTTGGCCCAGTCAAGATTATTTAGAAGATTAATCCCAATGCCTATCGTCTTCGCTTGCCTAGTCACATTCACACATCCGATTTCTTCAATGTGAAGCATTTGGTCCCATTTGTTGCTGTAGACGATTCAGTCGATGGTGCTGCTTCGGATTCGAGGCCGAACTGTTTCGACGGAGGGGAGAATGATGTCGATGGTGCTGCTCAACTCTTCCTGGATAAACTTGACCGCTTACTTATCCCAACGATAATAAATTAGTTGTGGTTGACCTCTTTTACTTCCTATTTAAAACTAGTAGAGTCATGTCTAGGACTCTTAGTATTTTCCTTTCAGTATAGCATTAGGACTCTGTTTCCTTCATTAGTTTATGTTTTTAAGCTCTATATAAAGAGAGCAAACTTGTCATGTTTCGACAGTTTATTGATTATTAAAAAAACCAGGGTTTACCCAATCTGTCTTGTTTTTCCAACTATTCTCTTTCGAGCTTAAGGGAACAAGGCGCTGTGTTCGTGTTCTTGACGTTTCCGTCTCCGTCAGAATGTAAAACACATTCTATTCATTTCCTATGAAACGTTATTAAATTAACTTGGAACACCAATTTAAATTTGCAAAGACACTTCTATTCTAATTTTTTTTCTATTACTTTGCTTTAATATTTTGTTAACCAAATAATGTCATTTGATTTACTAATTTTTTTATTCTTGAATGATGTCAATTGCAAAAGAGATTATCACAAATTCCATTTTCATCCGCGTCAATGAATGGATCTGGTGGACTACGATTACTATAGACATTGACTTTTAAGATCTCCTATTTTTTTTTTTTTTTTGGATTCTGTGTATGAGTAACTGGGGTGGTGGCTTGATCTTGTAAATGTCATACTTTCCGTCTCTCTCTCTCTCTCTCTCTATATATATATATATATATATATATATATGTATTACCCTTTTTCCGACCAAAAAAAGTT
This sequence comes from Hypericum perforatum, assembly GCA_012979155.1. Lineage (NCBI taxonomy): Eukaryota > Viridiplantae > Streptophyta > Magnoliopsida > Malpighiales > Hypericaceae > Hypericum > Hypericum perforatum. The sequence continues at coordinate 17,011 of SOPF01026708.1, read as the reverse complement.
TGAGCTAAATCATGTTTCACCAAATGACACTAACAAAATCAATATTTCTAAAGCATAGTACAGTTTTTTGTAGAAAAGTGATATCAAATATCACTTTAAGATTGTTGTAAGAAAGTAGAGATATAACCTAATTATAACCCACACATCTATTTTATAATGAAAGTGGAATAAGATATGAAATCTACCTTTATTAAGGGAATGGTGATGCGCCGATAAGATGATATCTTGCGATTAATTCCTGGGAAGCTATTTTTGGCTTGGTGTAACAATATTTTTTTGTTGTTGTGACCACAGTAAAGATTTGGTGTTTGAGAAAATCTTTCGGTTTTGCTACTAACTTTTGTTGGGACCAAAATAGTTGGAGGTAAAGGCTCGCCCAGGAACCTCGTGAACCCCAAACCCCAAATTTAAGGGCTCACTCAGTCACGAGTTGCCACGTTGCGTGAAGAAGACGCCCTACCCATAATAGACATTTTTTTGGTGAATGTAAATTGTTTATACAATTTCGGATCTTGGACGATCATTGGATTCGATCTTTCTATCTCTTGCTTAAGAACTTACACTGTTTCCATGAGACCATACATATGGTGGAACATCAGTTAGACCAGACATCTCTTACAACTGAGAGCTCAAAGGTAGGATCATTAAGATCAAAGGTGAGATCACTAAGAGCAGAGCACATGGGATCACCTACATCCGAGCAAATAGCATCACTCCCTCTCTTCCTATATATTTATGTAGACTATCTACTACTGAAATTGGACTCACTACTGCTCTACTTATTTGTGGTCTGACCAACAGTTAATAGGATGGCAGGTGCGGGAGAAAGGAAAGTTGTAAAAGGTCCCATAATAGACGTTATAACAACCAAACCAACCCCTTTCTTTACTTTATATCCCTTTTTCCTATATTTTTAATTCGTTATTTTACCCCTTTCTTTCACATCTCTTTAATATTAATTTAGGTTGAAGTCCACATTCTTCCGTCCACGAGACAAATAAGTTTCCACAAATAATTTTAATTATAATCAAGATCGAGTTCAAACTAATAGAAATTACAATCAAAGTTTAGTTCAAACAAATAAAAATTATAGATCTTCAATTAAAATCAAGTCTTAGTTTAGCCCAATTGTAATTACGAAATCCTAATAGCAAAAGTGCATCATCATCATCGCCATGGTTAGGATCCTGCTGCGACATCGAACACTTTAACCGAACAAGTAACCTTGGGTCCAGCGGCACAAGTGTGGGGAGGGATTTGGGAAGTTGAGGGTTCAATTCCTGGCATGTTGTAATAGAATAGGTATTAGAATAGGATCTAAAAAAAAGGGTAAAGACACTTTACCCTGTATTATTGGAAATGGACACTTTGGGCCCTCTATTATGGAAATACCCACTTTAGTACCTTGTATTATTATATTAAGACACTTTAGTAAAGGTACCTTATACCTAGGATTTTAAAAAATGACCCGGAGGTCGACCCGAATTTAGGACCGACCAACCCAACTACTAGTCGGACCAGAATTTTTCTTTCATATTTTAATGTAATTTTTTCAAATATAGATAGGTATATAGAAAAATAATCTACAAATTTTACAAGAAATATATAAAAATATCAAATTTCCGGTCGAATCATAATTTTTAAAACCTTGCTTCTACCATAGTTTTAAAACCCGGATTTTAGTACGACCCAAAATTTGTCCGTTTTCTAGGTCAACCGGTCTGACCGACAGTCCGATTGGAACCTTTTAAATCAAATATTTATATATATATATATACATTATTATATAGGTAATAAAATAAGAATTGATCAAACTCATCTTCATTCTTGGGATATTGGGGAAGAATCGTCAAAGAGTCCGCTGGCGATGTTGACCCAGAAAGCGGACAAATTTCGGGTCGTAGTAAAATCCGTGTTTTAAAACTATGGTATAAGCAAGGTTTAAAAAATGTGGTTCTAAAAAATGCAGTTCAACCGGAAATTTGATATTTTTATATAGTTCTTGTAAAATTTATAGATTATTTTTCTATAGACCTATCTATATTTGAAAAAATTACATTAAAATATGAAGGAAAAAATTCCAGTCTGACCGATGGTTGGGTCGGTCGTACTGGTTGACCCAGAGTCGGACCCAAATTCGGGTCGATCTCCGGGTCATTTTTTAAAACCCTGGGTATAAAGTTAAGGTACTAAAGTGTCTTAATATAATAATACAGGGTAGTAAAGTGGTATTTCCATAATAGAGAGCCCAAAGTGTCCATTTCCAAATAATACATGGTACTAAAGTGTCTTTATCCAAAAAAAAAACAGCATATCATCCGCATTGCCATCATCGTTTCAAGAGGTGAACGATTCTTGAACGCTGGTTAAATTAGTAGTTGTCTTGGGTTCATGTCCATCGAGGTGATTTCCTTTGTTGGTATCGTGCAAGATAAATGGGTCCTTCCTTTCATTGGAGAACAAAGTTTAAATGGGTTGTGACCTAGTGCTCTAAAATCGCATCGATGATCTAGAGAAGTGTTAATCTCAGAAAATGAAGAAGCCATTTTACCATCGGCCCAAGTTCTCTCCTCGGCCCAAGAAGAGAAAATTACAACCACATGAACACAAAAGGTGAATTCCATCTCATTAAGAATAGGGTTAAAGATACATAAATACTCTGTATTATTGGAAATGGACACTTTAGACCCTCTATTATAGAAATACCCAAAAAAGCTCTTGGATTTTCAAAAAGCTAGAATTATTATATTGAAAAATCAATTATTCCTTTCTTCTACTTCTTCTCCTCCTCCTCCACTTCCCCATCGGCGAACCCTGCCTTTTCCCTTGCCAGCAACATTCTCAAGATTTCATACACAAGTCAATATATAACCTTTTCAAGAAAAGGTCATGAGTCTTCTCTATCAATTCAACCAAAATTCATACCCTAATTAGCTTATCTCCCATCATCTTCCGTTTCTTATAAAAATCTAGTTACTCCAATTTCTTCCCATCTTTATTATCGTGGTCTTCAATATTCTTTTAATTGATTGCTTCTCTGAATATTTCTGTAGGTAACAAAACGACAATGTTTGGGTTAAGAATGGGACTAATTCATTCTATTGGTGGAGAGGGAAATTGTTGGGCCCGCCGGGTAGGGGAGTGAAGGGGAAGATAGAAGGGAGATGGAGGGGGTATAATAGACTTTTCAATATAATAACTTTAGATTTTTTAAAACTCAAGGCCCATGCTGGCTATTTCTATAATAGAGGGCATAAAGTGTCCTTTTGCAATAATACAAGGTACCTAAGTATCTTTACCCCTTACGAATATTCAATCCTAAGGCGGTGTACGAGGAATATTTGCTGGGTCCCACTTTCCCCAAAACGGTTACTAGGGAATTCCTCCAATCAGCTCTCAGTAAAATAGTGCTTGGGATATATGACACACGAGTTGTATATATAGGTGAATCTCTAATAGGCCAAGTTAGTTAGTTTTATTCTCTTTTATCCTTGTACAGAGGAAACGAGAAAATGAGGCTCCTTTCCCTTGCCATCTTCGTCTCTTCTCTAAACTAACTCCAACTTTCTTTTACGTTCTCCATCTGTTCTACAAATTAGTAGCCCTAAAACATATCATGGTATCAGAGCAAGAACTCTGACTTCTCTAGAGCTACACCATGGCGACACCAGTTAGTTTCCAGTCAGGAAGCACAGCTCCTTTCAACATGTCTCCATCTAATGAAGCCGATCCTTTCTACCTCCACCCAAATGAGAGCCCAGTTGTGGTGCTTGTGACCCCTCTACTCAACGAACACAACCATCTCTCCTAGAGTAGAACATTTAAGATGGCCTTGTGGTCCAAGCACAAGATCGGGATTATCAATGGTACTATCTATGTTCCCTCTCCTACTGATCCGAGTTTTATGTCTTGTAAACATAACAAGATTATGGTGACGAGTTGGATAATCAGGTCAGTAGAACCTCGAATAGCTCAAAGTGTTATGTGGCTAGAATTTGCTTTTAAACTATGGGAGGACCTTAAAGATCATTATGGCCGTGAAGACTCAATGCATATATCTAACTTACATTTGCAGATATTCTCTCTGAAGTAGGGGGCATTAAGTATTTCTGACTATTTTACGTAATATTGCATACTCTGAGATCAAATGGTCCTGTTTAGACTACACCCTCACTGTCAGTGTGCTCCTGGCAATACTGTTGTTGCTACAAATGACTGTGAGTTATATCGTCTTGTTAAAGGCTACATAGATCATGATCAAGTGATGGGTTTCTTGCAAGGACATAATAACAATTACTTTCATGTTCATGGACAAGTGCTGATGATGGAACCTTTGCTTTCTGTGAGTAGAGTTTTATTTCTAGCTTTACAATAGAAGAGGCATATCATGAGCCTCGCTAGTTCTAATCAGTCTTATAGTCCATTGGTGTCTAATGGAGATGTGCATACATCACTCGCTGCGCAAGGGAATACTATTGGGAAGTGCTTCTAGGATATGTCCAATCGTCCTTGCTGCAACTATTGTAACAAGATAGGCCACATGATCGATAAATGCTATCAAAAGCACGAATATCCTATAAACTATAAGTCCAAAGGAGCAGGGCAATTAGTTTATTCTAGTGGTAATGGACAGAATAGAGAAGCTACTTACTCTTCGAATGCTGCAACCTCTATTCTTGGACCGGTACCAAAGCAGATAGATGCTATTGGTTTGGCAGCTAGTTTCAACAAACTTGGATTGACTCCTGCTCAGAATAATGGCCTGCTGCAACTCGTTCAACAAGCAGCTCCTATTGTCACGGAGACCCCATCGCAGTAACCAAGTACGAGGTATTCAGCAGCATCCACTAGTCATGATCACCTCAACATGATAGGTATATCTTGCTATGCTATACCGTCATCTTTTTCTTTCTTTCATGGTAAATGGATACTTGATTTAGAGGCCACATATCATATAGCTTGTGATTCTTCAAGCTTTCTGACTTTATCACCAATTGAAGGCATTTCGATAGGCTTGCCAAATGAGAACCAAACTTTGGCTATGCAACTAACACCATTGCTATTGTTGTCCAATATGTTGTTGGTTCCTACTTTCACTTTCAATCTCATATCTATCAGTCGGATATTACACTTTTCTCCTTACTCATTTTGCTTTGAGGATGCAAGTTGTGTGATACATGACTAAGAGTGTTCAAGAATGATTAGTATGGCCACAGAGAAGTACGGGCTCTACCTGTTAGAAGCTACTCACCAGAAAAGGCATGCACGTTCCTCACCTACAACCAACTCTCTCACCCTCATCCATAATAACTTAGACATATGGAATTACCATCTTGGACATCTCCCTGCCTTAAAGTTACGTACTCTCCAACAATCATATCCCTTTATTACCTCTTGCATTGATTGACACTGTAAAGTCTACCATTTAGCTAAGGATAAGCATCTACCATTTCCTCTAAGTGATAGTCGAGCTGATGTTTCATTTGGTATTTTACATGCGGATGTATGGGGTAAATACAATCTTTCCTCTTACGATGGTTACCAATACTTCCTAACCTTAATGGACAATTATTCTCGCTCTGTTTGGTTATACCTTATGAAGTCAAAATATGATATTGCCACCATACTTTCACAGTTTTCTGACTTTGTACAAAACCAATTTCACTCCACTATTAAGATGATTTGGATTGACCAGGGATCCGAGTTCTTTCTTTGTGGTTTTTATTATGCCAAGGGCATTATCCATGAGACCTCATGCTGTTACACTCCCCAACAAAATGGCCCAGTCAAACATAAATACCAATACCTCCTTAGCATTGCTTGCTCCCTTCTCATTCATACCTATCTTCTGTTAGTCTTTTAGAGTGAATGTGTTCTCCACACTACCTATCCCATCAACCGTATACCCTTTACCTTAATACATAACAAAACTCCCTATGATCTCCTCTATAACAAGCCTCCAATTCTTAGTCATCTACATGTTTTTGATTCTTTATGTTATACCACCACTATAGAGTCCAATCATACAAAATTTAATCTGTGCTCTTAGCCGTATGTCTTCCTCGGTTACCCCTTTGGTCTTAAGGGTTTCAAGTTGTATAATTTGTCTACTCATCAACTTGTTATTTCCTATGATGTCACATTTCATGAGGATATTTACCCGTTCTAAAATTCATACCTGTACTCCCCTACCACATACCAACCTTATGACCCCACCACCATAGTTTTTCCCCTTACTTCTCAACTCACTGACTATATTGACACCCCCAACATCACCACCCCACTTCCACCCTCTCCTCCCCCTCCCTCTCCTATGCGAGGGCATGTGGATTCACATCCACATTCTGGTGTTGTCTTGCCTCATAACTACAGAGTCTGCCATGCACCTAAGTACCTTGTAGATTATATCTATGGTACCATGACAAGCCTTACCAGTTGTTCTCCAATCACTCGTAAGTTCTCACTTTACTCTCACTTCCTATTTTGAATTACAATCCTTCTTTACAACTCATCGCGTTTTTAGCTCCTAGTTACTTCAGTCCCATGAGCCACATAATTAAGTTGAAGCTGCGCAACACCTGAGCTAGATTGAGGCCATGAATGTTGAACTTACTG